>PVIJ01018461.1:0-26298 GCA_004024925.1 Scalopus aquaticus | reverse complement strand
AGACCAATCTCCCTAATGAATACCGATGCAAAAATATTCAACAAAATCTTGGCCAATAGGATCCAACAATGCATCCATAAGATAATACACCACGACCAAGTGGGATTTATTCCAGGGACACAAGGATGGTTCAACATCCGAAAATCAATCAATGTAATCCAACACATCAACAAAAAGAAAAACAAAGACCATATGATCACATCAATAGATGCTGAGAAAGCATTTGACAAAGTGCAACACCCATTTATGATAAAAGCTCTTGAAATCCTTGGGATAGAAGGAACATAACTCAACATAATAAAAGCCATATATGAGAAACCCATGGCCAATATTATCCTCAATGGTGAGAAGCTGAAGGCCTTTCCCCTAAGATCAGGAACAAGGCAAGGATGTCCACTCTCACCATTATTTTTCAATTTATAATTCATTTAAACAGCCAATGGGAAAGAATGACTATATAGTGCAGGAGAAAGATGTTGTATGTATGCTTTTATGCTATTCTTATTTTACCGTTTGTTATGTATCCACCTTTCAATGATTGTTGAATTGCTAAACTGTAAGCACTTTCACTCAGTGAATAATTTTTGCAACATGTAGAACAGGATCTAACACATCAGTATGCTTTAGTTGAATGTCTGAATACAAGGAAACCAGAGCTTACTAAAGGCAAGTCTCAACTATTACATTAACTTCAACCAAATCCTACAAAATCTAAGACTAGATTTCTAAAACTAGAAATTTCTGAAATAGACATTCTAAGAATGAACCAGCATTCTGTGACATACAGTTACTTATGTGTATACTGCTTCATGATAATCTACCACCAAGACAAAATTCCAACTAAATCTATTTGGTTCAAATTTAAATTAATTTGTCCCTTCAAGTGCAAGCAGTATAGTAGAAATTTCACATCTATTCAGTAATTAGGTGAATTTCTGATCAGCATTTCATTATTGGTTCATTATTAAAGACAGGTCACAGCCCTAATTTCAGTATTCTATTTATGTCTGGAAATATATACTATGATATACTTTGAAGTACTATTACAAGGGAGAGAGAGGGGAACAGCTGTGAATTAATGGAAATAAATTCATATCCTGGTTCCCTATCTGGAATGATTTAACCCATCCTTGTTCTCAGTTTCCACGTGTAGAACAGTAAATTTTATACTGTATATCTTACTGCATGGGTTATTGTTGATTATTAATATGGAGGAATATTATTAAAGGACAGGAATAGTCCAAAAAAGAACAAGGGCTGAGAGGTTAAGGAATGAAGGAGAACAGCTGAGAAGACCCTTTTGGCATGCACTTGAAGTTCTATTGCCTTCATCTTTGCTTCTTCTCAGAGCTCTCCAAAGGTAGATTGATGAGCAACAACTATAAATGCGGGTTGGAGAAGAACCATGGAGGGTATTTGGCAAAGGAAAAAAATCACTGATACATCATCTGTGTAAACCTTTATTACCACCATTATTGGTGACAATAATATTCTGACTGTTACCACCATTTGTACAGACATGCATATGCACAGCTCTATTTATCAACAGAAACTTTGTTAATTCACTCAAAGAATATTCAATAATACTTTTGCTGTGATTTAAATACCATATTGGAAAGAACTGCGCGTATCTTTTAGAGATAAGCGAGGCATTCTAGAGGAAGTGGGTGAAAAGAAGATAAAATTGTGGAAAGAAATTTGTAACAAATAGTGAGCCCTGGAGTCAGATTCAAAATATACTAGGGAGGTGGGGAAAGATAAAGAAAGTTGTATAATAAATTGTGACTACTGAGGCAGAGTTCCATCTTTGCCAAAGCAGTTATAATTAGATACAACAAGTTAGCCTCCCTCCACAGAAGCTTAACATGGGGGAAATACAAAGCTATAACAAGGACTCTTAGAAAATACAGTTTGAGCTTACTGGAGTGAAAGAAAGAGACCCAACAATGTACCACCATAAAATATATGCAAAGGAAGAGAAGATACAAGGTTTCTAAGTGCCCATGAAAGAGCAGATTGGGAAGAATAGCATAACTTGAAAATATTAATTTATATCTAAAGTAAGAATAATTATTAATTTAAATCACAGACTGGGAAAAACTAATTTTATTTGCAAGTTATTTATATTAAAAATAGATAACCTTTTTGAAAACACATACTTTCAAAGGTAAAAATATTAAAGAATTATCTTGCCTCCGATACACCATTAAACTGACAACTGTAAGGTTAATATTCCCTTTCCTGTGAGAACACAGTTGATGAAATTTGATAAGTTCAAATGAGAGCTAAACGACATATCTCCGTATTAACTACAAAACCTTAAGATATTTGTTAGTAGAAACTTTTTATATCCTAGGGAATCAATAAGAAGGAAATGGCCCTGTTCCTTGGTGTAACCTCCTCATGGAGAATAAGCACTTGCCAACCAAAGCAGGAGACTCCTCTCAGAAAAGTGATAGAAGGATTTTTAGAAATGTTTGTAAAAGATATATGCTGAGTCAATTCCCTGTTTTATTCCCCTACTAAACTTAATACAGTCCGCAACAGCACCTGCCAAAGAATCCTAATTGCAGAAATCATGTCTGGTTTAAAACATGGTGCTTAGGCAGAACAAATTCCAGAACCTCTTAGTGATCTCCCAAATCAGCATTGGATTCAATGAATATTTTTGAAAATCTTAATAAATAAATAAAACTCTCAGAAGAGAGGTTCTTTTTTTTATAAATTTCTGTCAGGAAGAGCCAAGTTATCCAGCAAAAATGCAGAAACTCACTTTAATAATCTGCATGAAAATTTTCAGATAAACTAAGACTACCAGAACAAAGAAAATAAATATACAACTTCCAAAGAAACCAAAGCACTCATTTCACTTCTGACAGGATTAGCTGTGTCCATCAGTGTCTCTGGTATAGAGAGGTAGAGGTTATAGATACATAATTGCATGAAAAGATGAAATCTTATTAAGCTATTTGCAAAAGTCAAAACTCAACCTTTTATTCTAATTTGTATCTGTACAGTAAATGCCTAACAGGGCAAACAAACAGGGAGAACTATTTATCAGAGAACAACCATTGGGCACATGGCAACACAGCAGACCCCAGTAAACAGTGGGTTTCCAAAGGACAGCCCTGTAATGAAACTCCTAGTGGGACAATCAAAAAGGCAGAACCATCAGCCAAGCATGACTGCACATAACAAATCCATCAAGTCCTCTGATCTCCTTGGCAAGACAAATAGCAAGGAGCAGAGAGACTTAAATGGTATTTGAGAAAATTTACTGTCCCCCTGCCTCCAGCAGGATTGAGAAACAATGTCATTCAAATTCCCATCTATTCCAACAACACAATCAAAATACTCTTTTCCTTAGCCAGTTAAACTTAGTGCCTAATATTTATTTATTTTTAACTACATCTATGTATAGCTGTATAAATAAAATTGAGGTTATATATGTTTTTACATATCTCTGTTACCACATGAAGTGAAATCAGCTTGACAAATTTTTATGAAATTTGGAGAATATGCATGGGCTATATGGCCTACCTGAAATTTGCTTTGGGATCCTCTGGGGAACAGGCAGGCAGTCATTTACCAGAGCAACTGAAACAGAAGTGAAATAAGAGGCCCGTAAGACTGCCAAGGGGAGTAATGAGCCATAAGTATGAAGATGCATTAATATGCCAAGGACAGAGAAAACAATCAGTAGTTTTAAATATGAGTCCCAAACTGATCATCAGGAAAGCAGGTGTGGTTTGCAATCTAGCCACTTCTCACCTGGGTAACTCTAAGTGGAACAGTTCAGGTTAAATAGCATCAGTGACTTATTTAGTTAATTGTGATTTTGTTCAGCAGCTCTGGGGAAACATTTTTGGAGACTCATTAATGTAGTGAATCTCACCCCCAACTCTGAGTCAGAGCTAGGAAGTGCCAGCCTCTCACCTCATACTGGTGAGAGGGGCTTTAATAGAACCCTCAACACTTATTCCTCACAGTCCCAAGGCCTCGGGTTTGGTGTCTGACACCCTCCTGCAAATGGAACAGTCCAGAGACAAGCTGGCTAATCACTAGTGACATGTCAAAGGGATGGTGGCTGAGCCGAGTTCACCCTAAACTTCCAGCATCTGTCAGCGCGTGCGACAGAGCATGTCTCATGCTTATGTGCCTTCTCATGCTTGCCCAGATGTGGGCAAGGCAGGAGAGAGAGCTGCTCTCTTAAGTCCTGTCCTTGCGGAGAACAGACTTGAGTAGAGAGAAATTGTAGGCAATACCTGATTTCTAGTGGCTGTGGAAGGACTAACTTACCAATGAGATAAAAAATAAATAAATAAATAAACTGTGCTGTTATCAAGGGAGCAGCAGGTAAGCAATCCCCAATAACCTGGAAGTAGGTGTGAGGACTTCCTCCAAGGAAAACTTGAGTAGTCCATGAAAGGAAAAATCCATTTTAAATGCCAGTCAGGTCCAGAGGACAAAATGAGCTTTCTGAGAGTGTCAATTATGTACAACTCACTGGAGTAGTCATGGACCCCATAGATTTTCATTCAGCAGCAAGGGAAGAACAAGATCCAACAGATATATTTTAAAGGGAAAGGAAATGAAAATAGAGTTAATGATTATAACCCAAGAGGTATGCCTGTTCAATAGAGGTATGCCAGTATACTAAGCACATAGAAGTAACAATAGAACAGCATACTCACACAGAGAAAATGATTCAATAAGATGATTTAAAGAAAAACATCAGTTTAAGAAGCACTGCTATTTGAGAATTGCAGTACACAGGGTCTTATGAGAACTCCCAACTGTGTTATAAATCATGTTTCTAGTCTTTGGCCTTCTGAGACTCTACTACTTTCTCCCTTGCATGCACTTCCCTTTGGCACACATTTCCCATCACTGCCACATGCACATCCTTTGGCACAGCCAAGCAAACTGTTCTTTATCACACTCATTGCTTGTGCCCAATTTTCCATTCATTCCACTGTATCCAAAAAACTGCTTCTCACTGTCCAAGGAATCATCAGGACGAGGGAAGATTCAGCCATTCATCTTTTGTGCCTTAGGGCTACATGTTTTTGCAAATGCTGATTTTCTTGCCCTATCAGGGTTCAGCGTTCTCAAAAACTGGCTACGTATCGTAATTATCTGAGGACCTTTAAAAACAAACCACTGACTGGGTCCCCACCCCAAAATAATTGAACCAAAATCTCTGGGAATTGGTGCTAGGGAGAGGTATGCTTTACTTTGCTTTTGGTTTGGTTTTTAAAGCTCCCTTAGTAGTTCTAATGCGCAGGAAGGATTGAGCCTATACTGACTGAGGCACAACACAGCTAATCAATTTCTTAACAGGCAAGAATTTATATGTTTTCTAAGTTGGACCCCCTGAGAAATGTTGATAAAATGTCAGTTGGTTGTGCTGGCTGATAGTGTTCTATGATGGGTGGGAGTGGAATTAGATACGATTCTGGATAAAAAGCTGGACCTGGGAAAACAAAAAGCAAATCAAAAGAGGGGAAAATGGTTGTTCCAAAACAGTAGTTCTCAACACTCAACACATGGTGGTATCACAGAGCACCTTTCATCTCTGTGCTACAGCCACAGTCCCCACAGATTATGAGCGTATTGGTTTGATGGATTCAGGCACCATATCGTTAAGAAAAGTTCCCTAATTGACTCCAATGAGCATTCAGTATTGAGAATCATTGCTCAAAAGGGCAAATAAGGTTGTCTCGCTTGACACTATGTTACCAAATGAAGCAGATTCTTCTACTAAAGCTAGTTTCTTAAAGAGTAGAGATCAAACAAGGATATTGTGGTTATGATGTTGTTAGCTTAAGAGGTATGTGTGAGCCTATAACTCAATCAATTTGTTCACAAGATGTCTCGGCTGACCACAGAGGCTCCTGATCACAGGGGTAAATGTATGGATGAGCTTATTCTCTCCCCTGGCTGTACTAGATTTCTGTTCCGAGATACTCACTTCTCTCTACCACCTGCAAGGTCCAAAAGTACTTTAACACCTCTTGACTTATATCAGCCAAAGGTTGTTAGCAGGCAAGGCAAAGCAAAGGGTTTGACAAAGTGCTTGAGAGATGGGGCTTGCTTTGCCACAGACAAGAGAAAATCACATTTCATTATTTTTCTGGTCTAAGGAGGAGGAGCAATACATAGAATAGACCTATAGCAGAAGACTCGGAGCTTCCAGAAGCAGAACTGCCTAGTAAAACAGACATGATCATTTGATGATGAGTTGTGTGTGCAGCGGTGTCCTTATTTGGAGAAATGCTCACTTGCTATCATTAACTTGAGACTTTTGTCAAAGAAATATAGAAGCCTTTAACTTGATGGAGCCAGTCTTCCATGATAGAATTACAAGAAAGGTGTGAAGCCAATATTCCTTCTTTCTTATTTGTGGCAAGTCCAATATTCATTTTGCTACTGAGATGAATTGGATATATAATAAAATTCCACTGAAAGGGCTAAAAATGAAATCTGCTTAGGTCAGACAAGAAGATAAGCATGACCAATATGCAAGTAGAGAAAATAAATAAATGTTCACTTTTTTTACTGCAATTTTGTTGTTGTTGTTTTTCATGTAGCCATATTGTAGTCAACAAAGCTAACTGATACTCCGGCTGATCACATCTTTCTTAACTCAGAATGTGCTCCCAAACTTGGCATATTTTTCCAGGCTAGCTCAAAATCTACTCCCTAGTCCTTTCTCTAGCTGCAACAGGGAACCTTGTGTTGAATGTCAGAGCTGATAAAGAAGGAAGCTCTCAGGAGCCCTGAGTCACCATGCGGAAGGTATGCAGGAGAACTGCTGAGCCTGCAGCAGATATTGCTTGATCTAGGAACACATTTTTACACCACAACACACTGAGATATCAGGACTTCTCTGTGCCTCCAGATAGTCTAAACTATCCTGATACTGTAGACATTCTTTAAAGTTGATTTGAAATAGGAAGCTTTTAATATTCCACTGTCAACATATGTTTTCTGGTATAACCATAAGCACCTATGTTTCTGTTTATCTTCTATATTTTTCTGTACTTGCTATATTTGACAAGGGGAGAAGCAGTCCTCTTTTGTGCAGGCTGCTCAATAACCATAGCCTCAGAGGTTGCAAAATGGACAAGTTGCTAAGCTCATGCTCTAGAACTCAGGTTTCATTCTTGAGCCACAGAGATATTTTTCAACCAAATTTTCAACCCTTACTTATATCTCTGGTAATGATCTCCAGACACTCTGTGGCATGCGTTAGATAAAAGACATGGGCTACTTGAGGGACTATACTTCAAATGTACATGAGTAAAGAATGAGGTTTGTTGCATTGTTCTTTGAAAGAAAAGAGAATAAATAAGGGCTTTAAAACTGCTTACACCATTGCAAGCTCAAGAACTAGAGAAACATGAAATTTCCTTACAGGCAGACATCTATAACTCTTTCTTTCAAAGCACAGTCCTTTTTGTAACAACTAGCCTTAGCTATTCATTCTATTTGTCCAAGTATTAGTAAGATATAAAAGATTCGAGATATTCTGAGAAATAAGCATGTGTCAAATACATGGCTGAAAAACCTTTTCTGGGCCTCCCTGGTGGCGCAAGGGGTTAAGTCTCAGCACTATGAAGCTATCTGCAGCCACTGCAGCACGAGTTTGATCCCCACCAGGGAGCTTCCCACATGGCACAGCAGACCTCTCCTGTCTCACCTGCTGCTCCACTCAGCAGTGATTTCAGTAGATTTGTCTGTTCTGCTCCCCACTGTCTCTAGTGAATCTTCTCACACACACCCCCATACCGCTGGCCTACACCCCAGTTCCTGTGTGCATAAATAAATCAATCTTTAAAAAATAAAACCTTTTCTGTGGGACATTGAGTTTCTAAGGCCCTGTGTAGACATAAACCCTTTTACTGGAGTAGTAGAGCTATAAACCAATAAGTAACTAGGTGATTGTCTGGATTTAATGGTAGCTAATTGATTCATTACCAATTAATCTAGATGAAATGATCAAATCACTTGTTTATTTCAGGCTTAGCAGCAATAAAAACCCTATTACTTCTTTAAAAACATGGTACATGCAAATATCCCCCATTTAGTGACTAAACTGGGTGAAATTATGTATTTCAGGGTCTGTCTCCAGCTGCCTGGCATCTGTTCCAACTCTCTGCCTTTCACTTCTCCTCAAATCTTTTGAGTTCATTGGGTAGAGGTAAGTCTCAGCAATGCCAAATCCTATATTCACTTTTAGAAACTATAACAGCATGAGCTTGTGGAATTTCACCTTCTGGGTGTCAGAGATGTTTGCAGCTTCTCAGGTATGCTCATCATCTCCTTTGCAGTGTCCTCACTCAGGCTGCCTGCTAAGGTTCCAGAAAGTGTTTAATTGCAGCACGCGGCCAAAGGGATGAAAGCTACTCCCTATCATTTTAAATACCTCAGTGATTGAAAATATAATCATGGAAGATCCAGCCATATTAATAGGTGCTAAAGTATATTAATTCCAAGTAGGATAAAAAGAGTTTAAAGAAACAACCTCCTACCAAGCCAAATCAAAAGCAAGGCACAATCAAAACTAGCTTAGCATGTGGGTTTTTGGAAGATATCATATCCTCTTTGTGGGCCAGAGTTCAAAATTCAGGTCTGAAGGAGCCAAAGCAACAATGTCATGCTAACTTAGAAGAAAATGAAGAGTAAGTAAAAGAAAACATTTATATAGATTGGGGGACACATGTCTATCCTCACAGGTGTAACTGTATTAATTGCAGTGGCAACTGCATGGCAGTTGATGGGGTGACTGTCCCGTAAAAATTGCCTGCCTCAGAATTTCTGTAACCTGAGTGACCTCCTGGTGATTATCCACAAAATTCTGCTTCTAAACTCACTAATAGGTGAGATACAGAAAGTTGCCATTTTATTATTTATTCCCTATACCCAAGATGGGAATATTTACATAATACAATGATGTCATCAGGGCTACTACATTATAATCCCAAGCCTTACAACCTATATTAATAAACAGTAGTCCAGATACATATACTTATCAAAATATGGTAATCTAACAGTGGGTTGATAGATCACTTAGCCAAAAACCATCACTGTCCAAAGATTATTTTCTTAGAAAATGCAATACTCCAGGTAACTATTTGCCCAAGTTTGCATGACTGATAAATTCAAACATGTGTTATACATGCTGTAGGTGTGAGTTCACAATCGATTACTATATACATAAGTGTTGAATAACTAAATCACCCGAAGAGAGAATCCTCAAGACAACTTTCTCTAAATAGCAAACAATTTGGACCTTCTATAATTGCATGTCCATTTAAGAACTCCAACTTTCCCTTCGGCCTCCCTGGTGGCACAATGGGTTAAGTCGCAGCACTATGAAGCTAGCTGCAGCCACTGCAGTATGAGTTCGATACCAGGTCAGGGAGATTCCCACATGGTGCGGCAGACCTCTCCTGCCTCGCCCGCTGCTCCCCACAGCAGTGTACTTCAGTCAATCTGCCTGTTCTGCTCCCCACTCTGTCTGGTGAATCCTCTCACCACCCCACACCTCTGGCCTACACCCAAGCTTGTATACATAAATAAATATTTAAAAAAACAAACAAACACCAACTTCTCTATCTGTTGTAAGGCTAGGCACTGAGTTAACAGTAAATTTAGGACTCACTGAGTTTTAACACATTTAATCACAACACAGTACAATCAATGCCAAAATAGCTGAGCACTTAAACCAAATGTCATGAGGACCAAGTGTCATAAATGAATTTCAGGCAAACAATAGTGATGTTATATATACAATAATGCTGACTGGCCCTTTTTTCCTATGAATTGTATTTCAGTTGCAAAAGCAGCTAAATAGAGGGAAGCCTGTTTAGCAAACAATTTTTAAACACACTCAGTATCTTCTTCCTATGTCTTACTTTCCCAACCAATGTCATATACTTTGCAATCCCCTCCATGCCAGGACGCTGTCAGGAACTGAATCAGGAATAAATGACAATTCTGCTGAATCACCTGAATGTGCCATGATGTTCCCAGTCCAATCCATATGCCCAAACCCAGCCCTTTCAATGCCATTGTCGGGGTCCATCATAGGACAGCAGTTCTGTTGAAGTCTAGGCAGCCTTAACTGTTTTTTCTGCTGAGAAAATGCCAAGGCTGAGCTTTTTCTTATTTGGAGATTCTGGGGGGGAATCTACTTCCAAGCTTATTCAGATTGTCCATTCTCAGGTCTCTGTTCTTTGGACTTCTCCATCGTCAAATCAGCAACAGATCATCAAATCTTCCCATTGCTTCAAATCTGCTTTTTCCTTCGGCTACAAGCTAGAGAAAAATCTCTGCTTCAAAAGATGTGTGCAATTTAATTAGTTCCACCCAAATAATGTCCCTTAAGGCTGAGTACTAACCTTTTGCCATGCACTGGAACAGTCACTAGAGTAATAAGAGAATCAAGACCAGAAATACACTACTTGTAAAAGAAAGGGAAGAGCGGTGTGAGAACTGAAAGGAACTGGTCAAGTCCTCTGTGACATTTCAGAGAAATCCTTTCCTTTATCTCAGATCCTAGTACTGCCACTCTGTCTCTATGCAGATCACTTAATTCAACTCACTAAACCTATATTGAGTGCCTACTACATACATTGATACTAACAGTCTCACTCTTCCTTCCCAATATGCCAGCAAAAATACACTTAAAATAATATGGGAGTACTAGGTTTCAATACACACAAATATATACATCTTACAGTGCATGCTCTACAATTTCACCTGTCTACCATTAAAAATGTTATATATAGTATTTTTCTAAGTGTCACTCTGTTTAGCACCAAAAGAAGTCATATGCAGAAAAGAATTATACTAGATTTCATAGGGACCTTTTTTAATCGAGTAGAAAGGTACATTGTCACTGGATGCTCATTTTATTTCACATTTCTATGTGCTGTAGCTTACTAAGATTTTAAATCAACAATGATAACTACAAGAAGCCCCTGATAATAATGGCAGCATATGTTACAGGTCACCTCACTCCACACGCAAAAGCAATCTTGTAGGAGATGAAACACAATATTGTAATTAGAAATAGATGGATTCAATAAATATTAAGCAGTAAAAAATATTACTCGTTTAGCCATTTCCTTCTCAGCAGAACCTGCAATTCAGGCTCATCCTAATATCTGACCCATGAAATTAAGATGATAAGGAGTTACTAAGAGAGAAGATAGAGAGAATTGAACAGTCATGGCTTTTTGAAATTCCAGTATGCTTTTGGAAATTGCAAGTTGATGCTTCTCCATCTCCCCTCACCTCAATAGTAAATAAGAAATGATAAATGGCAGTGGGATGAATGAACACATTTCAGTGGGTCCCATGTATAATTTTATGAGTTATGTTTTATTATTTTGATAGATTCAGGCTTCAAGATCAGTAGTTCCAGATAATCCCAACATGCACAAATTATAAATTACTTTGTATATGTCTTTATTTTAAAAGATTTATTTATTTATGCATAGAAGAACTGGGGTGTAGGGCAGAGGTGCCAGGGATGAGAAGATTCACCAGAAACAGAGTGGGGAGCAGAACAGGCAGATCTAATAAAATATACTGCTGAGGGGAGCAGGGAGAGAAACAGGAGAGGTCTGCTGCATCACTTGTGGATCAGCTCCCTGGCCAGGGACTGAACTCAGGCTGCAGAAGCAGTAGTGTGATAGCACTGAGACTTAAACTCTACGCCACCAGGGAGGCCCCCTGTAGCTCTTGGTTTGACCAATTCGACCAATTCTTTTAATTGAATGGACCAAACTGGTCAAATTAGTCTATGCCTCCAGACCACAATCTGCCGCCTCTTTTTCTCTTAAAGAAGACCTCCTTTCCTCCATCACAAACAAGGAAACTTCAATAAACTCTCACTTTAATCAAGTCCATCTAGTCTTCTACCAGTCACAACTCTGCCTCCAGGCAGCCCAGAGCAGCAGGAAGGAGGCCACACTAGCTCTCCACTAGCTAATCTGATAAACTAATCTGACAGAGATGAATGTTTTTTTTAGGAGGTTGCTGCTTTGCCTTTTGAAAAAGAGATGCTAAAAGCAGCCAAGAGATAAGCATCAGATCAGCTTTAGATAGTCAAATTTTTGGGGTCCCTTTTCACTAAAAAGTTGCTCTTATATGACTCTCATAGTTAATATTCTTTAAATAATATTTATTTATTTATGCATGCATGCATGCATGCATACAAGAATTGGGGTGTAGGCCAGAGGTGTGGGGTAGTGAGAGGATTCACTAGAGACAGAGTAGGGAGCAGAAGAGGCAGATCAACTGAAGTACACTGCTGAGGGGAGCAGCAGGCGAGGCAGGAGAGGTCTGCTGAGCCATGTGGGAATCTACATGGCAGGGGACAGAACTTGTGCTGCAGTGGCTGCAGACAGCTTCAAAGTGCTGAGACTTAACCCCTTGTGCCACCATGGAGGCCCTACATAAGACTTTTTGATGAATAATAATAACAATGATAATGAAAACACATTAACACTATTTTTTTTGCACCAAAACTAGACATTGCACATATTCCCTCAACTAGTATTCAAAGTCTCACTCAGCTTTTCAGTCTTATGCTGATAGAAAGAAGCTGTTATTAAGCTGATAAATCACCAGCATTTTCCCCAAGGTTTGGTTTAGGGAATTACTTCCATCTGTGAGTGACACACTTATTCCCTCCTAGAAAATCTTTTTTAAAAAATACTAAAAGCATCCCTGGAGTATGTTAAGAACAGACACATGGCCTCAGGGCACCTGATGCTTTTATAAGTTCTACCTCCTTGGGAGCCCTGAGGCACGTACACTCCACTGACTTTAAGCCTCTCTGGTCACCATTTGACCTGCTCAACCCCAGGCAGGTGTGAGGCGTCTCTAACCCTGCTCCGCAACCCTTCTGATCCTCTTTGTCTTAAAGCCTTGGGTGTGTGTTCAGAATATGGATATCTGCAGGTCCCGGTGTCCGACTAAACTCAGGGCACAGCAAAGGAAGAAAATAGCTAAAAATCTGGAGCAGATGAACAAAGATAAAGGCCAGGTTAAAGCAAAAGAATAAATCAAAGGGGAGTCAAGGATTCTACCGTCATTCAAGACTAAGTCACAATGCAAAGCTGGACACGTAACCAGGATCATAAACAAGTTCAGGGTGAGACAACAGAAGAGTTCAGGGGCATAAGAAAAGGACATGAGAGAAAGGAGTTTTTGGTCTTCAATTCACTCCACTCTGGGTGTCAGTTTCCTTCTATAAAACGAAGTTTTGAAATGAAGTTACCTCAATCATTTAGATACTGAAAATTAAAGACCACATGACTAGTCAGAGCCATAAGCACCACACTGTCTGGAGACCAAAGCAAGACAGTGAGTTAGAGCCAATTAAAAAGATGGAACAAATATTGATGAAAACAACACTTTGAAACCAAGTAAAAGTATGCCTCAGACAGAAAATCGCTTATGTATGTCCTATTACACAGGTCAACACTGAGATCATTACTGACTTAAAAAGGCCATGATCTGTATTACCTTGGTGTGCTGAACATGAATATAACCCTGAAAATTTTTTATTAGCTCTCATTTTGAAGATTTCATATCATTCATTTTATATGTTTCACCATGTAAATTTATCCAGTAGGACTGCAACAACATCCTAAATCAGCCTAGAATGATGTAATACTGTATTGCATTGCATAATACCTTCATGCACACATCATCCAGAGTTGACTGCAACGTTTTCTGATGCAATGAAATACTACTGCCAGGTGGCTGCTGAAGTAAGCTGACATCAGCAGTGCACTATAGAAAGCCCTGTCAGAAAAGTTGAGCACTGAAAATATTTCAGACTTTGTGCAAGGCAGTTTAAGTTACTGTTCCATAGAACTGTTATGATTTTATCCATTTAGGCACAATACAGAACAGTAATGCCTCGAAAGTGCATTCATAGCGTGGACAATTTCTGCTGTGTTTGTGGGGAAGTGACATTTGCCAACCAGAAGAAAAGTATCACTTCTCAAGAGAAGAAGGCTTATCATCTTTATTTCGGATGCAAGGCTGGTGACCAAGACAAGCCTTGGACCCCGCATATATGCTGTGCCACATGTACAACACAGCTTTCACAGTGGTGAAATAGCAAAAGACCATCAATGCCGTTTGCAGTCCCCATGGTGTGGAGAGAGACAAGCAACCACATAAGACTGTTACCTCTGCTTGGTTCCTGATACTACCTTCAGGTAAGAATAATGATGTATGCTGCCTCCTCTTATCCACAATGTGGTTAGTGTCAGATCCCTGCTTTCTGCTGGTCTGGAGCCTCCTGCTAGTGAGTTGTACCTTTGTTTCTCACTGAGTCACTGACCCTCTGATCCAATGGTTTTTAAGTCATAGAGAGAAGTACATATAGTTTCCTCCTACCACCCCCCTCATCCGAAATACTGGGCGTTGAAAATTGGCTTTAAAAGTTTGGGAACTTTCCATGTAATCGCTATTTGGACAAGGTCATGGATATTATCCACTGTATTTAGATTTCTACAATGTCTTTAATTGCACTCAGCATATAGTCACTGAACACTCACACTGTTTTTTTTAAATGTCAAAGATATTGTCTTAGGTATCATGGCATATCTCTTGCCCTTCCTTTTCACAGCAAAGCTAATTAGAACTAAAAGTGATCCTTACATCCAAGTTTGACCATGGAAATCTTCCTTATAGAAATTTGCAACTGGAACAGGTTGCAGAAGCAGTAGTGTGACAGCACTACCTCTAGTCAGTCTGTGTGCTGGAACACGATGGTCATAAAGGCCATGTTCTATGTTGCACGAGTAAATAACTGAATACAAACAAGGAAATTGATGAACACAGAGCTGAGATGCAACTCAAAGTGCAAGAGATGGAAAAATCAACATTAATCAAGTTCCTGACCTTTGGTTCATTTACACACTCAATGTGGGTCACCTGGGAGGCTCCATTCATTGTGATCCCCCAAGCACATGGGTTAACAGATTTATCTTGACACATGCTTTCCAGATCAGTGAGACAGGAAAGAGGTAGAAAATTGCACACCAGTTATAGTTTCCACCCCAAACTGACAATGTCACATTTACTTACATTTCACCAGCAATACTCGGTCACACAGCTCTAACTTCAAAGGATATAAGAAAGTGAATCCTGCCATGTACTCAGAGGCAGGGAAAATTGAGTATGTCTCCCATGCCCTCCTTAGGCTCTTTTCTTCCAAACACATGCAAATGTTTTTCCATCTTCAAAAACAAAACACAATCACATAAACACACATGAACAGCCCAAGCAAAAGTGCCTCAATACTCTTTCTCTCCTATCCACCTCGCTCCTTTGCACACCAAGCTTCTTCAAAGAGTTGCTGACCTCATAGCCATTACTTTTGGAGACTCATAGCCATTTTTCTAGCTTCTAGTTCTTTTCTGAAACTGTTTTACCATGGTCCCTAGTGAACAATGCATACTTAAATCCAATCAACAATCAACAGTCATTTTACTGTTCTCCCCTCCTCCTCTGCCTCCTCCTCTTTCCCCTCTACCGCTTTCTCTGTTCAGTGATATCACTGCTTCCCTCCAATCCCCTATCCATTTCTTTGTCTTTCCATTCTTCTTGTCACATCCACACATCCAAGCCCTCTGTGAACTCCTTATTCCTCAGTCACTCAAAACTAAAGTCTTAGAATCATCTGTATCTCCTTCTTTCCTTCTCCTTCTATCCTAAATGTTTGGTTACCAAGTCCTTGCTACAATTACTGACTTGGTTTACTAGAATAGCTTCCTAAAGATTCTCCTATCACCAGCAATTACCTTTGAGTATTATTTTGCAAAAATAACTAGGGTCCTCTTTCTAAATATAATTAAGTAAGTCACTTGCTTAAAAATCTACAGTGGTTCTTAAAGTGTTTAGGTTATACAGAACAAAACCTTAATTAATCTGTAAATTTTTCAAGATCTGTTCATTATTCCTTCACCAGTCATATTTATTTCCCTGACCCTCTTCCTCTATAAATTACATGTATTTTCCAGAATGACCCCCAATGGTTCAAATCTTCATGTCGCTGAATATGCAATATTTAATAAATACTTTTCCTCCCTATTATTTCCCTGACTTACTCTTTTAAGATTTAGCTCACTTATTCTTTCCAGGGAGTCTGCTTCAGACATGCCCATTATGCGCTTACTGAGGCATCCCCATTATGTGCTCTTAGATCAACGTGAGCTTACTTCAATCTCTATAGTGGATTATCACAAAAATGTTTTCTATCCAACATTTCATCTTTCTTTCCTACTATGAGATGCACAAGGAAAGACGTAGTTGAATTTTACTTATTTTGGCATACCCAGAGTCCAATACAGTACCTGACATATATTAGAAGCTCAATCAATACCCATTAAATGAATTAATAAAGTGTCATATTTTTATAAAATCTGAATTCTGGAACTGTGTAATGGAGGCAAAAAGCAAGGAGGAAAACATGGCATATGTAATTATATATGTGTGTGTGTGTTATATACATATATACACATATACACTCATACACACATATAACCTTAGTTAAAACACACACACACACATTTTGCCTATATAATTACCTCCACAGAAATTGGGCTAAATTATCCATTAATAATGCCCTGTCCCAAATCTCGTAAGTATTTCATGCTATACTTTATTGTCCTGTGTAACTCCTTTTCTTTACCTTTGAGATTCAGTTTGAGGTGCAAGTGACATATTCTACTAAGGCTTGTATTCTTTAGAATTGTGTATAACTTATTCTTATAAACTAAACACATATCTATAGGATATTTAGTGCTTGGTTTCCATGCAAATACAGAATGCCTGCCCTGAAGGAATCACAGCTTATACTTCTGTGACATTTCATCCACATATAATTTTGTTAAAGGGCTAAAGTAATATAGCATGGGATTTATAGAAGAACGTATACAATTATATATTGAGCACTTATTCATGAAGACTCTGAAGGCAGAGGTAGGTTTTGGGACTCTAAGGAACTGATGTTCAGATACGCCACCATATTTATCTACGAAACTTGACAGGAGTACAATACATTCATGTTTTCCCAAAGGACTCAATGCTATAAGAAGGGTAATTGCACATTCTGCTTATCTAGTGGGGAGAGGACAGTGGAACTGGCCCAGTGAGTACACTCTATCTCAAAAGCACCAAAATACTCTGAAAAAGATCAGCTTTGAAATTCTCATTCACTGTAGGCTAGTGGCAACCATGATCTTTCCTGTTCAAAAGCTTTAGTGAGAATAAGCATATCCTCACTCACTTCACTGGCTTCCCTACATTTTGTACCAGTCTCTCAGTGTGTCACCTGATGCATCTCCAAGATGCTCTTGATGGGTTGCAATATGAACATTCCAGTATTGTCTTTTATCAATCAAGTTAAAACTGCATCAGCATCACTTATAATCAGGGAAATGCAAATCAAAACCACAATGAGATACCACCTCACACCAGTGAGAATGGTGCACATTAAAAAAACAGGCAACAACAAATGCTGGCAAGGATGTGGAGAAAAAGGAACTCTTCTACACTGCTGGTGGGAATGCAAACTGGTCCAACCACTATGGTAAGTCATATGGTGTTTCCTCAAACTAATAAAAGTATGGAAACAACCCAGATGCTCAAAAATAGATGACTGGATCAAGAAGATGTGGTACATATACACAATGGAATACTATTCAGCATTCAAAAAATATAAACACATGCAATTCACAGCAACATGGATGGAACTAGAAAGGATCATGCTCAGCAAAGTAAGCCAAAAGGAAAAAGAAAAATATCGAATGGTCTCACTTATAACAGGAATATAGGGGAATCAAATACAAGAGCGACAATCAGCGAGAGAGGGGGGAGGATTGGGGCTCAGAAAGGGGGAGAGGGGAGCACAGGGGACTGTGGTGACGGTACACGGGTGAATTGGTGGTGGGAAACCTATGGGGAATATACAGTAAAGTAAAAGACATAAATAAAAATAACAATTAAAAAAAAGAGATTATCTCTAGGTGGTGAAATTCTGGAGCGATTTCCATGTTTTCCTTATTTTTTTCCTCTTTATTTCAAATTTTATATTTGACTATATTTGTTTTGTATAAAACCAAGATTAAAGATGCTACCAAAGATTCAAAAAAAAAAAACGGTATCAGCATTTGACTTAAAGAACTACTACTCTATTGCATGATTTTTCTTAGTCATAATTTGTGCATGTATCCTGTGAGAAATAGAAAACCATTAACTCTGGTCCTCTTTTGTGGCCTAGAGGACTAAGTCTCAGTGCTGTCACCGCTATGGCCTGAGTTAAATCCCCAGCTTCCCATACGGAGCTTCCCATACGGCACAGCAGACCTATTCTGTCTCACCTGCTACTCTCCTCCTCAGCAGTGTATTTCAGTCAATCTGCCTGTTCTGCTCCCCACTCTGTCTCTGGTGAACCCTCTCGCCGCCCCACACCTTTGATCTGTACCCCAGCTTGTATGCATAAATAAATAAATCTTTTAAAAATAATAAAATAAAAATAAATAAATAAATAAAGTTCCTTGGGGGGGGGGAAAGATCATTAACTCTGTTGGTGGGTTAGTTATTGGCAATAGGAGAAATTATCCATATTCAGCCCTAAATGTGGCTTGAACATCTCCCTAGAGCAAGAGCAACATATAACAGGCCTGCTCATATCCATTGTGAATTGCAGCTTAGAGATGAAAATATGATCTCAAGCAATATGGCATTTATAACTTGTAAGGCAATTTTTACACTCATTTACTCATTTTACATCCAACATTCCTTGTAAATAGAAAGTATGTGCAAATGAAAAGGAAGAACATAGCTCTCACAAAGTCATATCATTAATAAATAACAGTCTAGAATTTGTGCTGACCCTTCATCTGATTTTCCCTCAACTATATCAGTGGGTGATATCATTGTTGAAAAGCAAAAGTCTTCATAAGTTACCTATAGAAACAGTACAGTTTTGTTCCAAAGTCTTCACTGAGAACTGTCTACTATCCAAGAAATTTTCTTGGCAAAAACTGTACAAAGGTAAACAGAAACATTATACTTGCATGCATGCACGCACACACACACATACACACACACACACACACACACACCCCACCACCACCACCATCACCACATTTGTATTTTAAAATTAACATGATTGATGCAAAGATTGAATTGTTTCAAGATTCTATCCAACAATTTTACATAGCTTAGTATAAGGAAAATGCACTAGCCCAAGCAGAGTTATACAATGTATGCATAATATTGGCATGGCTCAGCAACATAAAAGCAAAGAGACTTCTGTTATCAGTTGCCAGTAGACAACCAACAAAAGGCAGTTATTTGACACATTCACTTTATTTATGTTTTTTTCATTTTCTTGCAGAAAATGTTGAGATTAGGTACGGCATCACGAAGGGCTTACTGCAGATAAACCAGAGCAAGGATCAGCTTTTTCACTGTTCTTGTAAAATTTTGTTGATTTTACCACTTCAATCAAATCCTGAGGGAACAAGAACTCTAAATGGCTGAAACTCCCATAGAATAATGTTGGAAACAGATTCCTAAATTTTAATTTCTAAATCATTTCAGAGCATATATCCTGGCTATTTCATTTTTTTCTTCAACTTAGCATGAATTAAGTTTATGTGGTAACATATCAACTTCTGAGAAGAAGTAACAATTCTGTGATTAGCTGAAACCCTCAAGGATTTCACCCTTGCAACTGGGGGACTCGCTAGTCTACCTACTATTATTTCATAGACTAAAAGATAATTTGATGATTAAATTATTTGAATGGTATATCAAAGAACATTGGATTTCCAAGATAAAGATTTTTATTCCAACAATTGCATGCTAAAGAATATTAATTGGGATGCACATCACCAAAATAGTGATAGTGAAGGTTCCTGGTTTCACTCCCAAGGGGAACATCTAACAGTTAACCAGAGGGACACTACATCCAGAGAGTTCCATAAATTTGAGTGAAACTGAAATACTCCTTGGACATCAGATTCTGGCACAGACTAAGCAGAGAGACTCACACATCATTAAATAGGAGGTGGGTGAAGAGAAATGCCTGAAAACTACAGTCTGGGGCAGGGCAATGCAGGCTGCTAGCTCAGCCAGGGGACCTTAAATATATGGAGACTAAACAATACACTACTGAATGACTGTTGGGTTAATGAATAAATGAAAGGAAAAGTTAAAATATATCTGGAGACAAATGAAAATGAAGACATGAGCTACCAGAACCTAGGGGTACAGCAAAAGTATAAAGAGGGAAATACATAGAAATATAAGCCTATATGGAAACTAGAAAGACCTCAAATAATCTAACTTTACACCTTAATAAACTAGAAAATTAATAAGCAAAACCAGAAAGCAGTAGGAGGAAGGCAAAAATAAATATTAGGATGGAAATAAATGAAACAGAAATCAAAAAGACAGTCCAAGAGATCAATGAAACCATAATCTAACTAGGCTTACTATGGGGGAAAAAGGGGAGAAAAATCTAATAAATAGAATCAAAAATGAAAAAGAAGAAGTTACAGACATCTCAGAAATACAGAGGATTATAAGGACTAATATGAACACGTTTATGCCAACAAACTGGATAATCTAGAAGAAACACACAGATTTTTAGAAGCAAGTGATCGTCAAAGATTCAATCAAGAATAAACGGAAAACCTGACCAACAATTTTAAGGCAAAGAAATTAAAATAGTAATCAAAGGTCTCCCCAAAAAACCAAAGTCCAGGACCAGTTTCACTATTGAGTTTTATCAAACTATCAAAGACAGAGTAATACCTATACTTAAGGTCTTAGCAAAAACTAGGAAGAAATGCTTTCAAATACATTTTTTAAAGATTTATTTATTTATGCATAAAAGCTGGGGTACAGGCCAGAGGCGTGGGGCAGAGAGAGGGTTCACCAGAGACAGAGTGGGGAGCAGAACAGGCAGATCAGAAATACACTACTGAGGGGAGCAGCGGGCGAGGCAGGAGAGGTCCGCCGTGCCATGTGGGAATCTCCCCAGCAGGACGTCAAACCCATGTTGGTGCCTGGCACTTCATCGCTGGAGATTTATTACAGCACTGACCATGGGGGTTGAGCTGTGCAGCCATCACAGACAGACAAGCTGATAGTAAGATACCTTAGATCTTTTAATAACTAAATACGATGGAACTAAATACAATGCCACCTTGCATCAAATTCTGTTTTATTGCCTGCCCCAAGGAAGCTTCAGTATGGATTGACACAATGTCACCACTGTAGGAAAAAAAATTAATTTTAGCATGAATGAAGTTCATTCATGCTAAGTTGAGGGAAAAAATGAAATAGCCATTATATATGCTCTGAAATGATTTAGAAATTAAAATGTAGGCGTTGTTTCCAACATAATTCTAAGGGAGTGTCAGTTGTGTAGAGTTCCTGTTCCCTCAGGGTTTGATTGAAATGGTAAAATTTCACTGTATATTCAGTGTGATTACTAGTCCTTCCCAGGAAACATTTCATGAATAAAGACACCAGGGCATAAAACAGTCCACAGATAATCTCTTCAGGCATATAGCCCCTTATGAATTTGGGATGAGGCACCCGAGATCCTGCTGTCGCGCCTTGTTATGGAAAGCCACAGTGACATGCACGTTCTGAGAGATTTTCCTCCCAAATCTATGTGGACAGGGCTGCCAGGATGCATACAAAGGAAACCACTGTGCCATCCCTAATTGGCACAACACAAAAATGAGTGTGGATGAAAGCTCACTGGAAAAGGGCAGGATTCTAATAATCTCCCATTATTCAGGGATGACTTGCCAGCTGGCAGAGACAAATGCTGGCAAATTCTCAGACAGTTCTCATCTTTGGGGTGCAGTGAGGTGAAAACAAATGGATCAACCCGGATTTCAGGTTCATTCAAATTTGTGGTTCACATTCGGTGTTCCCAGACATGCCCTCGGCCTCCTTCACTTCTCAGGCCTGGGACCGGTGCCTGCAAACCTAAAGAGAAGCTGGGCTGACGTGGTAGACTAACTCGTGCTGCCAGAATGAAAATATGGAAAATGAAAGCAAAAATGTCTGAAGCTCTAGCCTACAAGCTCATTCTGTGCATGAGAAAAATATTTATTGCAACATTGAAATACCAAAAAATTAGAATGTCCCAAAATGCTGCTCAGTGAACTATGAATACCCATATTGTGGAATATTCTGAAACCTTTGAAACACTGCAATGAGCTTATACTAATAAAGAAAATCCATGAATAAAAAAAGAGAGAGAGATGGAAGTGTGACTATACAAAATTATGCCAAGTAAATGAGAGGGCAAGCAAATATATTGAAAAGCTTTTTAAAAATCTAGAAAGAAAACATATCAATGTGTTAGAATTAAAGCGTTTTTCTTTGGTAGGACTCTAAGCGACTTTTTTTTTTCTTTGTTCCACTTTATTTCCTAAATGTCTAATAAAGAATCTATTATTTTTATGATGGAAGAGAAATTAAAAGTTTTTAATGGACTCTTCAACCAAATATTATGTTAAAGATGAAGTAAACTTTACAGTTTGTATATATTATACCCTGGTCTACAGATTCCCAAGATGCTGAGTCTGGGGCAATTCTCAGGGATATAGCTCCTCCCTCAGTCACGTCCTCCCATTCAGCAACAACTTTGGCGAAGTTTAAGAAGTTCAGTTTGCTCTTCAAGGCAACACTCAAGAGGATATTCAGTTGTCTAGGGATACTGTGACCCTGATGGTATGTCTTGGACTTTAGACTGTGAACATTTTCGAAATAGCCCTATTTGATAGAGTGTGCTTTTGGATCAGACTGCTTTTAAGAAGACCATCCACTGGTTCAGCTACAAGCAGAGATAACAGCAGAACTGGGAGGAAAGATTAGCCAGCTGTGGGAATCCAAATGAACCTGGCTGCAGCTCATGGGGTGGACCTAATGAGCCACTGCAAACTCGAATGGTTGAATCTCTCCCTTGCTTTTAATTTTGCACTATTGTTTTATATGGACCAGCCAATAAGTGCCTGGTACCAAAACCAGATGTAATCTGGTCACTGAACTAGCTAATAAAGAGTCTGTGCTTAAATTCACATAGTTGAATTCTATCGTTGAAAAACTCCTGCAGAACAAGAAAAAAACAATCTAATTTGCTTTTTCCCACTCTTCTGAGCTGGGTGGACTTGTGATCTATGACAGCATATAGGGTATGAGTGGTATATTATAAGTAACAAATAAAGGAAATCTAAGTAAAATAAGTGAATTTATTTTAAGACCATAAATAAGTCATAGGGAACCAAGAGAAGCAGCCAGGCATCAGGAACAAACTGGAAGAATAAACTATAATCTTTAGGGAAATTTAGGTCTTTCTCCTCACTTAGCTCTACATCTCTATGTTTCTGCCCCATTGAGTTTTCTTCTCTCTGATTTTCTTATTTACTGGGTACAAACTTGACCATCAAAGCCTTATTTACAGATCTAGCTACCCAGATAAAGTCTGATAACCTGCTCACTCTTGCGTGCCTCTTTCTCCCTCTCTCCCTCTCCTTCCCCAAACCAACCCATCTCCTTACCCAAAAAAACTCAATAGATAGGACTCTGGCTGGCTGAAATTGTGCCTTGTGCTTACTCTGAGCCATTGGGCTGAAGACAAGGATGTACAGTCAAGTCACTTTGTTTAAACCAGGATTCTGAGTGCCCCACTTATAAAATGTGTCAATAGTATGTCCTCATTGGTATTGCAATATAAAGCTGTGTACTAAAAGGTAAAAAGTCAAATTTGATAAGATAGCAAGAACATGAAGTCTATTGTTCCTGTGAGTCTTTTGGATGCACCTCTTAGAGGCCCACTAAGTAATTAAGCCTGGAGAGAAAGTGACAGAACAATATCAGGGAGTATTACATCTATATAGCACAGACATGAAAGTAAAACAACTGTGGGAGGGTGTTTAACAAAAGAGTATGTTGTCATTCTTACCAGCCATAAACGAGATGTTAGGAGGGAAGATGAAATAAGGATAACAAGCTGTGTATTGGTTTTAAAATCCTCACTTTTAAACAATCAGGGGTCACAAACAGTAAGATCTGCAAAATCAGATCTTAAAGGAAAAAGCTCATTTGATATAACAACAGTAACACTAGGAAGTTACATAGCTAACTAAAACTGGGAGGTTGAAATTCAAAAACAAAACAAATAAGCCTACAAAAATGTAATCTGAATAAAATATGAAGAGGCTATAAGTAAGTATTTCACCTAAGACATGCAGATGGCCAATAGAGACATGAAGAGATGTTCTCATTGCTTATCATTAGAGAAAATCTAATCAAACCCACAAGGAGATTTCACCTCACACTTGTTAAAACTATGGAAAACAGTATGGCAGTTCCTCAAAAAATTAAAAATAGAATATCCATATGATCCAACAATTTCACTTCTAGGCATTTATCTTAAGAACATGAAAATTCTATTTCAAAAAGATACATGAACGCTTTGCTGACTGCAGCAACCTAAACATCCACTGAGAGGCGACTGATTGAGAAGATGTGAGAAATGCACACTAGAATACTACTCAGTTATAAAAAGAGGAAATCTTGCCATTTGGGACAAAATGGACAGAACTTGAGGGGACTGTACAAAGTAAAATAAAGCAGAAGGAGAAAGACACACATCAGTGATTCCACTCAAATATTAAAAAAAGAAAAAAAAAGAAACCCTGGACTCTGTCAACAGAAAGGTGTTATCAGAGAAGACACAGGGGAGGAACAGAGGTGGGGTCAACTGATTGGTCGTGGATGGTGAACAGAGAGTTTGTTGACTATGGTGTGGCATGTAGCTATTGTGGTGTGAAGCTGTAGGCCTGAGACTTACATTGTGTAGTATACCAGTATTACCTTAATAAAATAATTAAAAGGTAAAACAAGGAGGTAGAGGAGAGATAAGGAAAGAAAAATCACAGTAATTTCATCATTAATCTAGTAGAAAATTAAGAATCTAAAGAATGAATTAAGGTTATTTAAAGTACAGATTTAAAGGACACATCCACAAGAAAAATATTAACTTTGCTAATTACCAGAATCACAAATGTAAGGAAAGAAAACAGAAAAATTCCTGAAATACATTGAAAAGCTATGAAATATAAAACATAAAGTAGTATGACAAAACTAAGACCAAATATATTTATCATTTCAGTAAGAATATTCATCTAATAAAATAAAAAGTCTTCCGTATTTGATCAAAAGTAAAGTCAAATATATACTGTAAATGTGTTAAACCTAAACCATCAATTTTGAAAGTTTGAAACTGCAGTAGTAAATGAAATAAATTCTTTTATTACAAAGACAAGAAAAAAATGATCTTAACATCATACTAATTGAGTGAATGACCAAAAAATGAGTAAAGAAAAGTTTTAGAATGATAGAATATAACTCTTAATAAAACTATAACAGTAGAAATATAAATATATTATAAAAGATAGTATCACTATTCATAAATTTGTACCCTTAAAATTAACACAAAAACATTCCTATAAAGGGAAGTAATAGTTGAAAGTATAAATAGGCACAGAGTAAATTAAAAGCTTTAAGACAACACGATCCTCAAATGTATGCGAGTACATTTAAAAATCTTTATGAAATAGACAATATTCTAGAAAAATATAGTTACCAAAATTTACTCAAGAATAGGTTAAAGATTAAGAATTTCTGAGGAGTTAGTATATAGCATGGTGATTATAGCTAATAATACATTTTATATATGAAAGTTGCCAAAAGTGTATCTCACTACAAAAAAAAAAAAAAAATGATAGCTATGTGAAGGAAAAGAGGTGTTAACTAATGCTATGACAGCAATCATTTTGAAACATGTAAGTGTTTCAAATCAACACCATTGAATACCTTAAAATTACACAATGGTATGTGCCAATTATATCTCAACAAAGCTGGGAAAAAAAGAATAGGTCTCTTTTTTTTTCACATTATTCTGAAGTTTATTTTTTTAATATAATATTTATTTTTGTTATTCGTATCTTTTACATTACTATGTATTCCCCATAAGTTACCCACCACCTGTTCACCCGTGGAGCCATCACCATAGTCCTCCGTGCTCCCCTCCTCCCCCCTCTTGAGCCCTCCCCCTCCCCTCCTTCCCTGCTGAATGTCGCTTTCTTATTTGGCTCCCCTATATTCCTGTTATAAGTGAAACCATTCGATATTTTTCTCTTTCTTTCTGGCTTATTT
>PVIJ01018460.1:0-26302 GCA_004024925.1 Scalopus aquaticus | reverse complement strand
AAGGACACAAAAACACTAATCCGAAAGGATACATGCACCCGTATGTTCATTCCGGCACTATTCACAATAGCAAAGGTATGGAAGCAACCCAGATGTCCAAAAATAGATGATTGGATCCAGAAGATGTGGTACATATACACAATGGAATACTATTCATCATGGAAAGAAGATAAACACTTGCAATTTGCAGCGACATGGATGGAATTAGAGGGAACCATACTCAGTGAAATAAACCAGAAAGAAAAAGAAAAATATCGAATGGTTTCACTTATAACAGGACTATAGGGAGGCCGGGTGGGAGAGAGACACTCAGCAGTGGAGGGGGGGGGAGGGGAGGATAAGGGCACAAAATGGAAGAGATGAGAATACAGGGGATCGTGGAGATGGATCACGGGTGAATTGGTGGTGGGCTGCCCAAGGGGAATACAAAATGTAAAAGACATAAATAACAATAAAAAAAAAAAAAGACAAATGAAAAAAAAAACTATTAATTCATATGACAGTAATAATTGTAAACTCTAATGTACTATAGATAACTATTAAGGTAGTTGTTCTTGACTGCCCTCTAAATATCTATTTTTATTAAATAAAAAATATATATTTATATGTAGCTATATTATATATATGTATATAATATATAGCTATTTTATATAATATATAGCTATATTTTATATATAGCCATATAATATATATAATATAGCTATATAATTATATATATTATATAATATATGTTATAGTATATTATTATATATAATATATAGCCATAATATATAGCTATATATTATATCTAATAGATTATTATGTATTATATAATAATATATAATATATTATGTATACTACATAGCTACATTTTAGCTCTATATTACCAAGATATTGAGACCAAGAAAAATTAACACATTTTCACAGCTTCACACAATAAATTTGAACACATTTGTCTAATTTCAAATCTGCTCTGCTCTATTTTATTGTCCTAAAACATTTGTCATTGTGATTTCTATTTCTAATATTTATTTATTTTCTCTTGATTCTGTCTGTATGTTATATCCAAGGTTTTAAAAATTGGAAGAAAAGACTTAACTAGGAAGTGTGATTATATAAGTAAAATCCTAATATAGAAAGAGTTCTTCTGTGATTCACTGATATTCCTGTTGAAATAAGACTACTGAAGATTAACAACATTTTTTGATCCTAAATTCAGTAGAAATTAGAAATGTTGACTTCCTAAGAACCATGCTTCCAGAATATATTAAGAGAAATTCTCAAAGTAATATTGCAACTCATATGAAAATAATTTAGCATTTGATTATAACTAAAATGCCAATCTCTGGTATATCTATCAGATGGTGCTTTCTGCGTGTCTCATAACTCCTTTTTGAGCACTGAAACTTGAATATATTATTCAAAATCTCCATTCTAGAAAAAACAGTGAGGTATACTGTGGTGGCATTAAGCTACCAACTTCGATCCATCTTGACTTAAAGAGGGCTATTATCTCAGGGGAGCCATCAGCGCTAAAGATCACATTGGAAATAATTTCTATAATTTCCTTTCATGAATGCATAGACAACTTTATTTCTCTCAAGTGTAATTTTTAAAAATCTTCAGAAATACCTCCACAGTCTACTTTTGCTATTAGGAGGCCCAGTTAAAGTTACTTATTAGAAGATTGACCTTCCGTGGTATGTAAAGATTGGTTAGCGTTGTACAATGTGAATTCTTGAAAAAATTCTATCTCTTAGTGTGTGTGATTACAAATGTCTATCGGGGGTGACCTCAAATAGCATTTCAGGTGTTCCAAAGTTCATTTAGGCATCAAAAGGAAACAGAATCCTTGGATTAAAAAATGCTATTTTCTTTTCCATCTTGGATTACCCAAGAGCATAAAAGAGAAAAACCAATAACCCTAGGCTTATCATGAGGTTTTTTAAGACCACTTTGTGATATGTCGAAAAACACAAACTCTTTGGAATCAAAGAGAATCAGTCTTTCACTCCCTACTTACTTAGGTCCTTAACTGTACTCAAGTTTCCTCTTTATCAAACTTTGTTGGACCTGTTGGAAATGTCACATGAGTTAATGAAGGGAATACTTTTGAAACAAAAATTATTTACATCCCAAAATCATACTAAAATATAAGCCTGTGCAAATACTGAGAGTCAAATGGGTATACACTTTTCACAGCATTCCCAGTCCAGAGGACAGGTCACTTGGTAAGGAGATTTTCTTCTGAATAATGTCCTCATATTCTCCTTAGTCAGTTGTGAACTGAACTTCACGCCAAACAATTAAAATCAAATAAAATTCAGCTTGATAATAAAATATCACCCGTAGTATAACAAATTATTATTACTGATCTCACTACCCTCTTGCTTCCTCTTAATTGAACTAATACGTGCAGCTTCTCAATAAATTGTGGATTTATTTTCCAATAATCAGTAATATGCAACATTCACTTGAGGAGCTAATCAACGTATATTTTCCTGATTTACTTTTGTTCTATGACTATACTAGAACCTGTAGTTTTAAAATATCCTGGTTTAAATTGAGTATCAAAAGAATATCAATTTAAACATAAATTTTATCTATGATAAAATATATACATTTAGCTGAAGAATTATAGAATAAGACATCAACAACTAATAATGTATAAATCTTTCACATTTAGGTAAATTGAGGAAATTAGGTGCTGAAAATTTGGTCTTTTTAAAATGCTCTTTTCATTTTCCAAAATAAATAAGTATGCCTAATTCACTTATGCTGAGTCTTTGAATAATGTGTCACCAAACCTTACATTGTCTTTGTCTCTATAATTCATAATATGAAAGTTCATTTATAGCACAAAAATAATGGGCACATTTTACCTCTAATTAAGATTACTCATCAGTTCACACCCACCAAGAATTCTACAGTGGTTTTAATTCATCACTGCTTACTTCAATGTACCCAATTTAATCACAGTAAGGCCAGGGATTATTGCAGCATAACCTGAGTCGCACTGAAATAATAATCTCAAAAAAGAGAAATTAGAGCATTTAAAATACTGAGGAACATTGAATGTGCATACAGTAAATAATATACAAGCAAAAAAAAGTATTCCCTATCTAATATTAAATCCTAGTTTTTGCTATCATACAATCTGCTGAGAGTCTTAGAAAATGTTTGCCATTAGGGTTGTAAGTCAATGTTGCCTCAATAAAAAGTTATATGATAAAAAATAAAATCTAAAAGAATAAAGGAATATGCTTGCTTTCACTCTGAAAGGAAATTTCTCTCTGTTGCAATATTCAAGCAATATGTGCATAATATATAGCTTATAGATTTTGGCATTTCAAAATACATGAATAACTGAGAGACAATCAGTGGGGGGGGAGGGGGGGAGGAAGGAGCTGGAGGGAGGGAAGGGAAAGGGCACAAAATGGAATAGAAAAGAACACAAGGGACCATGGAGATGGATCACGGGTGAATTGGTGGTGGGCTACCCAAGGGGAATGCAAAATGTAAAAGACATAAATAACAATAAAAATATATATTATAAAAAAAATAACTGTGTGAAATAAGTTTCCTGATCCTAAACTCATCTCCCTTTTTCTGAAGCAAAGAAATAATTTGTAAGTGCATTAGCTTTCAAGTCTGCTCAAAAGCAAGTAAAATGAGCATAGGATCCCTCAACCTCTTCAGGAGATAATTTCTTAAATGGACCTCTTCTGAATGTATGCTTACAAAGTAAAACACTTCATGATTCGGACCTAAATCCTCTGGCAATATTTGGAGAAAGACCATTAGAAAGTGCTGGCTGACTGTCTCCAACACAACTGAGTTCATAATTGAGCATTATCCGGATCCTGCAATGGTGGCTCATATTCTTTTGCTATGAATTAAGGGAAATCACAATTTGCTGTCAGCCTAAGTAGTAGTTTAGTGATGTGCCAACTCAAGTAAAAGTTAGCACAGATCATGTAAATCTAACACTATGCAGACATTGGAGGTTCTTCTTGTCAGGCTGATGGGTGTGCAATAGTCAGGAAATTTGTCTCATGCAAAAGCGACTTTTAAAAAAATTTATTCTGTGTCTTCAAACATTAAAATCAAATGTGTGGTCCTCCCTGGTGGTGCAGCGCTCAGCTGTCGGCAGCGGTGATGCGAGTTCTACGCCCAGCCGGGGAGAGTCCCACATGGTGCAGCAGACCTCTCCTGCCTCGCCCACTGTTACCCTCAGCAGCAGCCTGTTCTGCCTGTTCTGCTCCCCGCTCTGTCTCTGGTAAAGCCTCTCACCACCCCATAGCTCTGGCCTGTACCCCAGCTTGTATAAAAAAAAAATCAAGTGTGTGAGTGTGTGTGTGTGTGTGTGTGTGTGTGTGTGTGTGTTTGTGTGTGTGTGTGTGTGTGTGTGTTTGCATATGTTGATTGGAAGTTGGGTGAGTCAAACTCTTCCAACAAAACAAAAGCACTTTTATATGTACTGCTATATACATAAAGCAAATTGCTGATATATACAATCTGGAATACCAAAATTCCTATAAAGGAGAGTGTATATATATTTTAAGAAAGGCCAAAAACGATCTCACAATTAAACCAAATTCTTATTTGGTGTTATATGAGGACTATAGTTTTTCATAAGATCCGTTGTAAGGCAGTGAGAAAGAAATAGATTCAGTATTAATGAATGGTCATAGGCAGTGTGTTTATTACCTTTGCACGATTCCTTAATTCTTACAAACTCCAAAGTGAGGTGTATTATTATTCCTATAAACTCTCTTCTTTATTACCAAAGCCCACTGAAACTCAGAGAATTTAATTTTAATGTCTTTAAATCTGTTGCATTAGAAACTGGGAATATGTGGTATAATCTTATATTTGATTTCAAATCTGAATCTGCAGTTCACCATTCCATGTTACACTTACATAGGCTTTGTTCATTGGGACTCATGAATTGGAGTTTCAACAAGTACCAATATGTAGTTTGATTTAGATGGTCAAAAGTTTCAGAAAAGACAACTAGTTTAAAAAGACGCTAAAGTATAATCATCAAAATTATCTCAAAATTTTGAGAATTCTATAAATTAAATTCATAATGCACACCCTATAGAAAACCTGAAACAAATGTCTTTTATATCAGTGCATAATATGGTTTGGAAAAGTTTGGTTGAGATAACTTCAAATTCTTTTCTAAAGTTAACAATTTTTTCTCTTTTAAGTATTCATTGAATGATTATTAGTAAGTATATAATCTAATGCAACCATCATCACTACCCATATTTAGACTATTTCCACCATACCAAAAAGATAACTATTAACTGTTTTCTGCTCCCCCATCAACACCAAGCAACCAATGATTTACTTTCCATCTTTATAAATTCTTATTTCTTGAGCATTTCATATTGAGCATTATATATTATGCAGTCTTTTATGCCTTATTTCTTTCACTCTGTAAATTTTATTTTTTTCGTGGGGGGGGTGCTCCCTGATGGCACAACGGGTTAAGCCCAGCACTGTGGAGCTGTCAGCAGCTGAAGCGGGAGTTTGATGCCCAGCCAGGGAGATTCCCACATGGCACAGCAGACCTCTCATGCCTCGCCCGATGCTCCCCTTAGCAGTGTCTTTTGGTAGATCTGCATGTTCTGCTCCCCACTCTGTCTCTGATGAACCCTCTCACTGTCCCACATCTCTGGCCTGCACCCCAGCTTGTATGCATAAATAAATAAATCTTTAAAATAAAACGTTTTAAAAAAGTGTTTTTGAGATTGATTCATCTTAATGCATATATGCCTACTTTTTATTGCTGAATAGAATCCCATATTATGAATATACCACATTATGTTTATTTGTACGCCATTTAATGCACGTCATTTTATTAATAGCTTGGGACTATAATGATTATCACTGCTGTGTAAATTCACATATAAAAAATTATATGGATTAATATCCCCCAATAGATTCCTAGGGTTGGAAATATTGGTCATACATAAATTAATTTTTAAGTCTTTTAAGGCTTTCCCAATCTGTGTTTTGAAAGTGACTGCCTCATTTTAAATTCCTACCTAGAATGTTTGGAGGTTCAAGTTTGTCCACATTGTCTCCAATGTTTGTTACTGTCTTTTATTTATACCATTCTAGTGATTATGAAGTGTTAGCTCATTGTGACTTCAATTTGTATTCCTTATTGATGAAAGATGTTGAGCATTATCATCTTTGCTTATTTTACACTTGCATGTTTTCTTTGGTTAAATGTCTATTTACATCTTTGCCCATTTTTTAATTGATTTATTTGTCTTTTCATTATAGAGTTGTAAGAATGTTTTACATATTCAGGATATAAATCATGTATCAGGCATATCATACAATATGTAAATATTTTATCCTAACATGTAGATTATTATTTTATTCTTTAATCATTATTTTTGAAGCTCTTAAGTTTTTAAGGTTGCAGAAATGCAGTTGATCATATTATAAAATGTATAAATAGGACTGTGGGTGTTAAATGTAAGACTGTCTGACATTAGGTCTTAATAGAGTTTCTCTTATATTTCTTCTACAATACTTCTAGCCTTAAGCCTTACATGGATACATGTAATTGTTTGTTCATTTTTCTCAGTAGTGTGATGTAATAGTCTAAATCAATCAGTTTATGTAAGAATATCCACCAGCACCATTTGTCAAAAAGTTTGTAATCTCCCCCATTAAATTGACTAGTCCCCATTATCAAAAATTAATTGAATATAAGAGCTTATTTTTCACTTTTTTTAAATTTAATTTTATTGTGCATAGAAGAACTGGGGGGTAGGCCAAAGGTGTGGGGGGTGTGAGGATTCACCAGAGACAGAATGGGGAGCAGAACAGGCAGATCTACAGAAATACACTGCTGAAGGGAGCAGCAGGCAAGACAGGAGAGGTCTACTGTGCCATGTGGGTCAGCTCCCTGAACAGGATCAAACCCAGGGCGTGGTTGTGACAGCCTAAAACTCAACCCCTAGGCCACCAGGGAGGCCCCTTATTTTTCACTCTTGGTTTTGTTCCTTTGCTCTGTATGGCAGTTTATAGGCAAACACCAAGTTGTCCTCATTACTATAGGTTCACATTAAGTTCTGACATAGATTAGTATGTTATCCAACTTTGATCTTTTTAATCAATTTTTTTCCTTTCTGATATGGATTTTTTTTCTTTCCCTTATTGTACTGGCAACACAATGTTGACTACTAGTGGCAAAGATAATCCTCACTGTCTTGTTCTGGTTTTGGAGGAAAATTACTGCCTTTTGTTTTACCTTTGTATACATTTTGTTATTTATATTCTATATAGCTCATGATTTTTTTATCTTTCCTTTTTCCTTTTTGCATATAAATGTTAAATAGCTCCCAGTGTACTCTTCCAATGGATTTATTTAATTTATATCTTGTGTTATTTTCTAAATATCAAAATAATCTTAATATTCTCCAAGATATCAGGACAATTGGGAGGTCATGGGGAGAAACGGTGAGTTTTAACTATGTTAATGTCACAAAAATATGTTCATTCATTCATCAAACTGCTGCTGTTAAATTTCATCCATTCATCTCATTTTGATAACCGGAATAACTAGTTTTCCTATGAGTGCACCTCTGTAGGTGCATGAAATTAAAATCTAAAGATGAGCAATTTCATGGTAGCTTGGTGTTTGATGTAAATATAGGCATGTTCTCTCCCTTGTTCTGAGAGAAAAGCTATCTTTCCCTCTCAAAATATATTGCCAAAAATAGAAATTACTTTCAAATATACTCAGAGCCTGGCACGGACTCAGAGCTGAAGGCGATACACTTGAGAACACTGAAAAGTACAAGTATACTAGTTCCCCAACACTGGGCATTTCGTGTCCTGTGAAGAATAAGTCACCAAGATAGATTGTTAAGACTTTTCTAAATACCAGGGACTAAGATTATCAGTCTATGTGTGTGTACGTGTATATGCACACAAATATACACACATATATATGCATATGTATCGTACACACACACACATATACATATATGTCATTATAACTTGAAGAAGATAAAATTGTTTTTATTCTGATATTGACATAAATTAGCCCCACTGCTAGAATATTTACCACAATACCAAAAAGTAACTAAGATTATTTTTTGTCCCCTCATTTAAGACTTACAATTAATTAGTTATTAACCTTTCTTCTATTAACAGGCCCACTTGGCTATACTCCCATAATACCATTCTTACATTGAAAAGGGTCTACACATCCAAAAAAAGATTGTCCATAGAAACCCTTAGGAATTCTCCAATTCTGAATGAAACCTCGGCACCCAAGGTCTTGGTATCCATTGCAATTGTTCTAAACACAATTTCAGACTGAGGTCCATCTGCAAATCAGCTACAGCCTAGGTGGAAGCATCCTTAGGCCAGGATTCTGGCAAAGGGATATTTGGGGGTTTGGGGATGGAACTTGGATGAGGTCAGGTTTTCACACCTTGTGTATGTGAGGTCTCTTACAGTGAACAAATAAGCCAGGTGTGGGATGAGAAGAAAGCAAGAGCTATACCTGGAAATTGTAGATCAGGCAAGTTTGATAATTCAATAATTTTAAATTGGACTTCCAGGTCAGTACGAAAATGTCAAGGTAAGAGTAAAGAACATATTTTATTTAACAGTAAGCTAACTTGCCTTATATCATTCAAACATTTAAACATAGTATTGATAGATTTCTTACATATTCTTGATGTGGGCCTTGAAATTTTCTGAGATGGAATATGACTATCACATCTGTGCAAGTAAGAAAACTTGGACTCAACCTCAGAGAAGTTAAATAATTGAGTTAAGTTCACAAAGCCAGAAACAGAAACTGGATGTATCTGGTCCCAGGAGCCATGTCAAAACCCTTGTACTGTCCACATTCTATTACGTGGTATGAAAACACTGCTAAGATTTGGGGAAACTTGGGTCTCCCTGATGGCGCAGCAGTTAAGCGCTGCACTGTGGAGCTGTTGACAGCGGCGATGCGAGTTCGACCCCCGGACAGGGAGATTCCCACATGGCACAGCAGACCTCTCCTGCCTCGCCCGCTGCTCCCCTCTGCAGTGTATTTCCGTCCATCTGCCTGTTCTGCTCCCCTCTCTGTCTCTGGTGAAACCTCTTGCTGCCCCACGCCTCTGGCCTGTAATCCAGCTTGTATGCATAAATAAATTAATTTAAAAAAAAAAGATCTGGGGAAACTTGAGTTCAGGTTTACTGGTTTGAACACTTGTGATTGTTCAGTGATCATATGTTATCATGATGGGGTCCAAGGAACAAAATGTGCAGCTAGAGGAAGGCAAACATGTTATCTTTCTTGTTGATTGCATTCTTAGCACAAGTAGACAGATACAAGCACATAGTAGATATTTAATAAACACTTGTTGAGGGATGAATGAACTGAATAATGTTGGTGCTTAGAGCCATGGTGTTTTGCACTCATATATAATGCATAACTATAATTTACCACCGACCGGCAGAACGCAGGAAAAGTAAAACAAGATGGGACAAATATCCATGCACTATCTATCCTAGCTGTGAGTAAAGGACTTGCTTCCATTTGAATATCATTCTCCTGCTTTCCACAAGCTGATTTTTTCTTTAAAAGAAACAAGAGTGGGGAAAAATGACATTGCCTATTTCAGTATCAGATTTTAGGTAGGGAAGGAAGAGGATTGCATTTGTCTCAGGTCTATAAAAGTAACCTATCAAAACAAACCAAACACAACCCCAAATCTATCAATCCATGGATCATTCTGCAATGCAATAGCCCCTTCTCAAGATACACATCCGTGCGTGATTCAGCAAAAGGTGAAATGAGCGACTCGATTGATTATGAATTATTCAGGTACATGGGTCATAAACTGCAATTGAAGAGTTGAAAGAACCAGTGCTATAAACTGACAAAGGGCTATGATGCTCTGTAGGAGGGGCATTGCAGAGGCAGGCTCTCACTTCAGAGGACAAGTACCTGGAGACAGGAGCCACCAACCGTGCAAAGAAAATAAATTTGAATCCTGAAAAAGATCAGCATGTCTGCAGATAAAAATGTCTGTGACACAGGGGGTGACCCTTTGGAAGGGTCAAACTGAGGGCTGGCTCTATGGCTGGTGCTTCCAACATGACTGATGATAAATGACATGGGAACTTGGCTCATTCCTGCCCTGGTGGGGTTGATTTAAAACAGAAACCTACATTGGTTGTGAAATGAAACTTCACCAGAAGCACACCATTAATAATCCTTTGTTTTTATGCAAGAGGATTGTATTATCTTTACTATGGGTTTAAAAATCTCCTCCAAAACTAATCTTGTAAAGTTGAGGGACACTAATATCTCATAAAACCCTGTTACGGTCTAAAAATAATAATAATAATAAAAACCTTCCTTTCTCTGCTCCACATTTGCCGCTCTATTTTTTAATCTCAAATAAAATATTTTTACCTCTTGTTTTCTTTATGACCTTGTGCCATTACCTCTCTAGTCAGGAAAATATTTTATCAGTATCAGCTTTGGTTCTAACATTTGATGACTTCTGGGTATTTCTGGGATAGTAAACACTTCTGAGGGACTCAGGATTCTTCATACTCCTGCTTTATATTCCAACACCACCAGCATGGGAATGAAGCAGATTCCCGTGTCATTTGTCCCCAGTCATTTTGGATGCACCAACCTAGAGACCAATAAGCAGTCTTAGCTCCCTGCAGGAACCCAAATACCAAATAGAAACCAAGAAAACAGGCAAGACAATGACAGACAGTCCCTGATTGCTGAGTAGTTTTTGAGGAGTATTATTTAAAGTCTAATGAAATCCCATTGTCTGGTGAAATATGCAAACATAAAGCAGCAGGAGGCAATCTGGAGATCAAAACTCCCTTCTTCTGCTGGGAGATGGATGTCTGCATGTGTCTAGACTGAACAATTACACTGGACTCGAACTTAGTACTTAAACCTTAGAAAACTAGAACTAGATGCTTCATATTGATAGTATTTACCAAAGTAACTGCTCACTTCTGAATTTCCCAGAGGAGCTGACAGTTAATTAAAATACACAAGCTGCCCAATTACTGTGCCATGAAATAAAGAACTTTGAATAATCCAGGAAAACTATCCAATATTAATTAGCAGTCTACTTACTGATTTCTAACATCCCCTCTGGGGCGTTTTGAGTTCATAAAATCTCTTACTCATTTACCATTCATTTAAGAAATATTTATTAAAAAGCAACTGCATATTAGTCAATATGCTATGAACTTGAGAATCAGAGAGAAGAGAATCCAGAGCCTGACCTCAGACAACTTATAGTCAAGGTAGACAGAAACAGGTCAGTAGATAACAGTGAGAAAATATGTCCAGTGCTGGACAGAGAGAAGACACATATGCATGCTAAAAGAAAAAAAGTTTCTAAGTTTGTCCAAATTACCTAGTTTTTTTTTTTTTAACTAAGTTTTGAATGATAAATAAGACTAAAGAAGCAAGGACATTTTGACAGAAAGTGTAACTTGTATAAAGGCAAACAGTAGTTTATTTGGGAAAGAAGTTCAGGACTAAACAGGAAGTGGACTAGAAAAGTAAAATTTTTAAAGGAGCTTATGTTTCAAAATCTAAAAAGAATTATAGTTCTTAATTACTAATCCTGAGCAACCCTCACAATTGCAAAACCACGAGCAAACATGTACTATAGAAAGCATATTAATCCAGATAGTATGTGGTTGTACAACTTCTATGCTTTGCCCATCATATAGCTTTGCCATTAGCAGCACAAAGATCAAAAAGAGAAGGAGAAGACTATAAGGCAGAATGTGTCTTAAGCTCTAATCCAATATCACTTCTGGCTACATCCTATAGATCAAATTATTTTGACCACAGCCTACCTATATGTGTATTCAAAAAAGAATATTGTGGAACAACACGAGAGATGGAAAAAAAACAGGCTATTACCTAAAGAGAAACATCAAGAAATTATCGCTTATAATTTTTTTTTGTAGATCTAAAAACTGAGGCCCGAGAGCTAAGAAAAACTAATAATGGCGGAATCGGGTACATTAGTCCAGGAGAACTATCCAGTATTTATTAGGAATCTACCAGTTCCTAACATCCCCTCTGGGGTTTTTCAAGTTGACATAATCCATTCCTCATTTAACGTTCATTCAAATATTTATTAAATGTCAACTGCATGTTGGTTTATATGCTATGTACTTGAGAATCAAAAGAGAATCAAGTGCAATACCCTTTATACTATTTGACCACAATAATTTATTCCATGTTAGTAATTGGTTATGAATCAAAAAACATAATTAGAAACAAAGCAACTAAATAGTTTAGAATAAATATTGTATAATAACTAAAGATCAAATTTAATACCCTGACAATAATTTGTTACTGCTGCTGTTAAAACAACTGGATTTGACCAGTAAGCTATTCACCAAAACAGTTTACTGGATACACAGTTGGACTGAATTTCCAAACTTCATTTGCAATTAGGTATAGCCAGCTGTTTCAGTTTTCAAGGGCAGCTGTGACAAAGTACTATAATCTGGACAACTTAACACCAAATTATCTCAGTTCTGGAAGCTATATAAGCAAAGAACAGACATATTCTGTGTTTGAGTCATTCTATATATTGAAATTTGTTTAGAAAATAGCTTTAGGGGCCTCCCTGGTGGCTCAGGGGTTAAAGTCTCAGTGCTATCAAGCTACTCCTAGCCACTGCAGCATGAGTTCGAACCCCAGCCAGGGAGCTGACCCACATGGTGCAGCAGATCTCTCCTGTCTCACCTGCTGCTCCCCTCAGAAGTGTATTTCAGTAAATCTGCCTGTTCTGCTCCCCACTCTGTCTCTGGTAAAACCTCTCATGCCCCCACCACACACACACCTCTACTCCAAAACTGGCCTATACTCCAGTTTTTATATGCATAAATAAATAAAATAAATATTTAAAAAATATATTTCATATGAGCCTTCTTCTCTTGGATAACGGGGGAAACTTGCACACATTTTCCTCTATTAACCTATGGACCAATTTGCTTTGCCTTTTAGGATATATCAAACCTAAAATTCCCAGGAAAATATCTAATAAAGTAGACAAGTGAGCTCTTGAAAAATTTGAAAAAAGTGTCCACTCATTCCATCTGGGAGATTCCTAGATAAACACCAACGTTTTCAGATATCCTAAATCTCAAACTGTAACTTTAGCTACACTACAGTTTCCAAGGTAAATTTGTGAAACTTCAATTACCAAGAAACACTGATGAAATGTCTCCAATATTGTTTTATGAAGTTAAACATTTTTGAAAGCTTAACAACTGGAACCAAATCCTAGATGACTTCAACATATGGATGATTTTAAATTGTGCTCCCACCAGATGATGTTCACACTAAAACTGTGATAGAATTTTGTACAAAGTAGTTAAAATTTTCAGTCCATCGGAAGTGAGGTGAGACTAGAAAATAAAGGCTGAAAAGATATTTCACCAGATTTGTTGATACTGTGAGTCATCTAAGTTTTGAAATTTGAATTTTAATTTGGAGATTAAAAAAGACAGGAAAGACTAATGAGCTACAGGGTATTAGCTTTTAGCTATTCCAATTCTATACAAAGAGATGGCTTCTAAATTCTAATTATTATCTGCTGATGTCTATCTTAAATTTAATAGCCAAACGATTTGAATCATACACATTTTATGAAATACAATAGTAGTATGCATTTATAGATTAGTCATATTTATCAGCTGTCACCTATATTAGTGGAGATAGGGAATACACCCTATAAATGAAGCTGGAAGAGTTAATTCCAGAGATAAAAATTTTTACTTGCACTTTAGGAAGGAATAGGAAGAGAATAGTATAACTGCTTGAAAAAACTTTGTTAATAACCCAGTGCTCAAATGATCAGAGCAACTTTGTTATTGCAATGTTCTATGCCAAAGGCATCTGCCCATGTATTTGCCAATTTCATTTTGCCCAACAGTTCACTGGGTTCAATCACTGATTTATTTCATTTTACAGGAATCTTTAAAATATTGCCAATGTCACAAAAGTAACTCATTAAAGAAGTCAAAATGTATATTAACCCCTAATAGGATATATACTTTGCAAATATTTTCTCCCATTCCTTTTCATTTTGATGATTTTTTTTTCTTTGCTATGCAAAAACTTTTAGAATTGGCTTTAGTTTCACTTGTTTACTTTTGCCTTTATTGCCTATGCTTTTGGTGTCAAATCCAAAAGTTCATTTCAATAATCAATGTCAAGGAGTTGTGTTTTCTTTTAGGAATTTTATAGTTTTAGACCTTACCTTCAACCCATTTTCAGATGAATTTTGTGTATGGTATAAATTAAAGGCTAATTCATACTTATGCTTATGAATACACAGATTTCCTAACACCTTTTATTAAAGATATTCTCCTTTTTCCATTGTGCATTCTTGGCACCTTTGCTGAAGATTAATTGACTGTATATGCCACAGTTTATTAGGGAACTCCTTATTCTGTTCCATGGAAGTGTTTGACTGTTTTCATGGAAGCACCATATTTTGATTACTATAGCTTTTTAAAGAACTCACACAATTTAACAGCAGAACAATAATAACAATGACATGTTGTAAAATGGGTTAAAGACCTGAATAGATGCATATATCTACACACACACACACACACACACACACACACACACACACACACTGGAATATTATTCATCTTTCTAAGAGAAAGTAATCCTGTGATTTATGACAACATAGCTCAACCTGAAGAACATTAGACTAAGTGTAATAAGCCAGACACAGATGCAGAAATACAATCACTACATAATTTCACATGTATGTGTAACACAAAAATAAATCAAACTCATAAGTAATAAGCTTGCGAGGTGTGAGAAATAGGGATATGTGTATCAAGAGTATATGCTTTCTAAGATAAATAAGTTCTGGAGACCTAATGTATACATCTATGACTATAGTTATTTAAAATTTTCTAAGAGAGTAGGTCTCAAGTGTTTTCACCAAACACAGATACATAAAAGGTAGCTCTATGAGGAAATGCATATTACTTAGTTTGATTATAATAATTGTTTCACATATATCGAGGTATATTTTGTACACCTTAATAGATAGAATTTTTTGTCAATTATAATTCAGTAATGCTGGGGTAATAAAACAAGTTAATGAGGAACATTTTGAACACGGTCAATTTTTCCTTTAATTTTCTCCTTATCTTTTAGAACACATTTGCTTAATAAAATCCTTTGTGTATGTTCTTTTCCTCTAGAGTTCATTTGCCTATTCATATGGGCAACAAGTACTTGTTGAGCCTCTATTATGTGCTTGTCCTAGTGAACTGTTTGAGATACAATTGGGGGTAATAAAAGGCAAAATTCCTACCCTAATGCAGCTTAGATTATAAAGAAGACAGATCATTGAACACCAACTATATAATGCAGCTTAATGATAGAACACAGATTTAAACACATAACTTGTTTCAGAGAGTGTCAACTTGTAAGATCTAAACTGCTATAGATTCCTTATCAATATGGTAGAATAATTATACAGTTTGGAAATAATCAGAAATAAATAAGTTGCTGAATACACTATGTCAACCATAGTTTAGAACACGCAGCCATAGAGAGAATCAGAGACCCTAAATCCAAGCCCAGATTTATAAGCCATATACTCTTGGAGGGGGATAAAGATCTCATCTCTCTTACATTATTATCTTTGAAACATGGGCTTATGCTAACAGACTCATGAAACTATGCTTTTCATCATAATTAAAGATAATCTTCATAAAACAAACACTAAAAAAAAACCTCAGATATGTTGTTACCTGTCATAAACATGTTAACTATTGTTTATAGTATTTCTCCTATTTCTTCTAGAAAAATTACAGTATTTCATAGTGCTACTCAACTGCAGAAACTTCTTTTGTTGTCCGTTCAATCCGGTAGGGAAATATAAAGAGATGAGCAAATCAAAGATAGAAAGATAGCTAAATGCTTCAACTATTTCATAATAGTATCTGATTTTCCATTCTTAGTCAAGTAGTTGGTGAGCAGAGTGGCTCATACTTATAATATAATAATAATAATAATAATAATAAAATAATTCTTCTGCATCATCTTTTGGCTTTGAGGGGACACCAGACACTGGATATAGATTGTAAAAATAGGGCTAAATAAGTTTGTCCTTACACAGCTGCTTGAAAAAAATGAGAACTTTGTTCAAGACAGTATTATGGAAATTTACAGCACTACTAAATGAAAAGCCTAGATCATTTTATAATAGCATGATCTCTCTATGTTATTTTGCTTACTCCTGAATCATATGAAAAGGACATCTGAAGGAAGGCAATCGGTAGCCAGTTGTTGGTGACATAGAGGCAAAAATAACAAGTATGTATTAATCATTTATTATGTGATGGCTCCAGGCAAGGCACATTTCATTAGATTAAATTTTCCTAAAATGTAAATTTTGAGATTAACCCAAATCAGTTAATCTAAATATAGTCATGGCACCTGAGTATTATGATGTTTGAATGTTAATTACATTTTTAAAAATTGAGCTAATCTGAAAGGGTAATATTTTTTCTTGTTTCTTAGGGTCAATTTGTGAATATATTCAACATCAATTATAGTCACTTTAAAATATACAGATACTTCAATTAAAATAAATTTTAAGGTCTTAAAAATCATTTTTATTTCTAGATGAAGTAGATGTGGCTACAAATATTACCTGATAATAGCTTTGCTTCTAAACAAAAACAACTTGAAAATATATTACAGGCATTTCAGCATTGCTGTAGATGTATGGCCTGAGATAGCAATGTCTCTTTATAAATATCTTTATGCTGAAATACTATAAAGGGTCATGCTTAAGCTACTGTAGACATAAAACAAATCACTGACCATTTATTTATCCATTGCATCTTCTTTTCTCAAATGAGTGATGGCCCTGCACTTGGGACCATTTATCTCTCTTACATTAAGCTCTTTCATGAGTATGCAATAAATTCATACAAAACCCATCCAAGATATCATTACCCTCAATAAGATTCTTTTAGAGTCTCAAATTATAAGTACCCTGAACTGTCCCCTCTCTGAAGTTGCCTGATGTATTGTCATATATGTACAGAAAATCAGTGCCAAAATTAATTATAGCCAAATAACTAAAAGTAAATGAACAACATGGCAATGTTAGACAAAAGTTGCTTTGCAGTAGATAAAGTTATTCCCTTTTAATTTTGCATGTGTTATAATATAAAAACTGAATTTAGTATAAATTAACACATAGCTATTAAGAACCTACTATCTTCTTACTTTCAGAAAACACAATGGTAGAAAAAAAGGAACAACTGAACAACTTTGTGTAGTGTGTGTGTGTGTGTGTGTGTGTGTGTGTGTGTATAGAACTAGGTAGTATTTCAAGATCACACACACAAACTTAATTATGAAGTTAATTCTCTCTTCTAAAATGGTTTATGTCTCCACTTTGAGATCAACTGGCCATGGATAGTGTTGGTGAACGGAAGAAAACACAAAAATGAAATGGACCAAGTCCTTGACCTCAGGGAACTTATAAAGATTCATAATGCAGATTCAGTTGCACTTCCAACTTTGAAGAATTTGCCCCTAAAAGCATTTTGGGACTAAACCAATCCACTCCCCCACACTCTGCCCTGGAGCACCATTTTTTTTTTTTAGATTTATTTATTTATGCATATAAGCTGGGGTACAGGCCAGAGGCGTGAGGCAGTGAACGGGCCACCAGAGACAGAGCGGGGAGCAGAACAGGCAGATCGATGGAAATACACTGTTGAGGGGAGCAGCAGGTGAGGCAGGAGAGGTCCAGGGGGCCATACGGGAATCTCCCCGGCCAGGTGTTGAACCTGCGACTCTGCTGCTGACAGCTCCACAGCACAGCGTTTAACTGCTGCGCTACCAGGAAGGCCCTGCAGCACCATTTCTCATCAAAAAAACAATAGATTTCCTTTAACTGGAATGGCATATCACTTTAAGATAATTTAACTAGTTTGTCCTCTCCTCCTACACATCACTCTTTCTCAAAGATAAAAAGTATTCCTCTGATATAGATGTGTAGATATGAAGAATCAAAATACTTGAGGAAATGACTACAATATCAAGCTTTTAAAATGGCAATCACAGAAATAATGACCTTGAATAATATGCCCAAAGTGAACTTGGAGGAAGCCTTTGATCACTGCCTAGCCTGAAGCTAGGAAGACTCAGGAGAAGCTGAGTGAAATATTTTCATGGCAAGGTAATTTTGAGGTTGTTTTTAACATTATAAAAAAATAACATGAATGTGTTAAAGAAAAAATAATCTTTTTATATCTTAAAATGTGTTTGCTTTAAAACAGTGATTTAAAAAACATTTTAGCAGCAATACACTGCACAGTAAAAACATCAAAGTTCAATATGCAAGCCAATAATAAGTGACCTGTGTTGGTGGAAGTTACTACAGGACACCCAGCATATTGGCTGCCTCCTCTACCTTTACCAGTTTTAGGGCTTGTGTCACCACTATGTGCTACCTGTGTCGCTGAGAAATTCAGGTTTTGGGATCAGACACATATAATTGAATTTTACTTCATCTTTATTACCTTTTGCACCTAAATAAAATGACTTCAACATTTTTTAAGTTTCAGGTTGTCATCTCTAGAAGAGACTCTATGTCATAAACTTTGTGGGAAAGTGAAATGGCATAATATATGGCAAATACTAGGCTGCTTAATACATTTTTAAATTATACACTAAGGGACTCCCCAGTGGCGCAGCAGTTAGGCACTGAGCTGTGGAGTTGTCAGCAGCGGTGACACGAGTTCGACACCGGGGAGATTCCCACATTTCCCAGATGGCACGGCAGACCTCTCCTGCCTCGCCCACTGCTTCTCTCAGCAGTGTGTTTCCATCCATCTGCCTGGTCTGCTCCCCCACTCTGTCTCTGGTGAACCCTCTTACCGCCCCACACCTCTGGTCTGTACCCAAGCTTGTATGTATAAATAAATAAATCTTAAAATAAATAAGTAAATAAATAAATAAATAATACACTTAAAGGTGATGCTCAATAAATGAGATTACTAATTATCATTTTTAACTCAGACTGTGTTTATTGCAATTCAGACTCTGCTGTGTTATTAGAAGGGACAGACATCAAATTACCAGGGTATTTCTTTAGAAAGTGACAAATTTACTTTCATGTAAGCTTATAAACTTAAAACCAAAAGTAATAAACAGTTCTAAATGATAGGTAGGTATAGTTTTGTTTAATTACTAGGTGTTCTGTAAGGTGACTGAAAAAAAGCATAAAAAATAAAACAATTAAATGAAGTGTATTAGCTTGAAAGATTTCTGTAATTGCCATCTTTTCCCTTTTGTTCTGTTAATTTACATATTTTAATGACAGAGAAAATTTTACACATACTCGGTAATTTTCTATTCTGAAGTCATTCCTTAGTTGCATATGGTTTGTTTCAACACTTTTGTAAAAAGAGCCAGATAGAAAAACTGAAGTTGTATATTTCCCCTTTCCAGTATGTGAACTCCACATAATTCAGATTTTAAATACTCATTAAGGAAAATAAAGAAGTCCATTAAAATATCATAGAATCTGTGAGCCTGAATTTCTATGTTCTTCCCCACTCCAGGAATATGTCTGTGATTTACTCTTAGTGTTTAGATTTTTTTTCAAATTTTTATTTTGATAAGTTATGCATTACATAAAATTTACCATCTTAATGTTGATATGTACAGTTCTGTGGTATTAAACACTCATAATGTTGTGTAACTAATACCACCATCCGTATCTGTAACACTTTTCATCTTGTAAAACTAAAACTCTATACTCACTAACAATAGTGTCCCCATCTTCCCTCCCTCCAAGGTCCTGGAAACCAATATTTAGGCTTCTCTCTTGGTGATTTTAATTGCCTTAAGTAGCACATATAAGTGTAATCATATTTTTCTTTTTTGTGACTGACTTATTTCACATAGTGCAATGTCTTCAATGTTCAGCCATGTTGAGCATATTGAAGAATTTCCTTCTCTATATAACACATTTTACTAACCCTTTCATCTGTTGATAGAAACGAGTTGCACCCATCCTCTAGCTTTTGCAAATAATAGAGATTTCTTTTTGGTTTCTTTTAAGATTTTCTCTCCATATTGGTATATTCCATTGTTCATACATCATTTTCTTTACTTTATAATTCTTTCAGTTCTTGAGTGTTTTTCAGCAAATGTCTTAGAATCTTTGACTACTATATATACCATCAGGTCTTTCTTTAGAAACAATCTCTGCTGATTTAATTTTTCCCTTTTAATGAACAATACATGCGTTTCATTGTATATCTAGTTTTCAGTTGAAAACTGTATATTTAAATCTAATGGCTTGTTAATTCTGCAAATAAGATCTTCTTCCTTCCCAGGGTTTGTTGTTTCCACATTTTTTTAAATTTATTTATTTTGTGGAATGTCTTTTTATCAAGCTTTAACTAATGTTATAAACTTAGGTCAGCCCAGCTCTTTCATGAGGATATGACTTTCCTTGGATGGTCACTTTGTAATTTTCTGCATACATGGAGTTGTTTAATGACCTAGACTTTAATGTATTACTCCAAAAAGGGAAAAGAGAAAAATGAAGGGGGGTGGTGTGGAAGAGGGTGGGAAAAGGGCAATCTCTTGGCAATCCATTGAGCAGGGGACTTAGAGCAAAAAAAAGAGTGGCAGCAACAAAGATGCCTGTCTCCTGGCACAGCAGCAAGCAAAGCACAGACTCTGGATATTTGAAAGACAGGGCTCTTTTTGTCCACCCTGGCTTTGTTCAGGGTACTCCAGGAACATATGCATATCTGCCAGCCAACTGGTTGTAGGAGTGGGATGGGTGCAATGTTCAGCTGAACACTGAAAATGACCAAATAACCTGCAATTTACCACACAAGCCTTTCCCTGGAACTTGCAAGCCTTCAGTAGTTTCAAAACAGTTTCATCACATACATTCTGCCAGTACAAGTGTTGTTTTGCCTGGGTGGGGAGACAGATGCTGGTATCCCTATTCTGCTGTCTTCCAGTTTCCATAATCTTTAGCCACAGATCCAACTGGACCATCAAGATCATTTTGCTTGATCACATGGCATGGAATACTTTTAACCTGAAACATTCTAGAGAGAAAATGTCTCCCTCCTTCAATTCTATTCTTTTTTAAAAGTGAAATATTTATTGTCGTACCATTGATTTATATCATTGTTAGTATTTTGGAACTATAGGCTCTCCCCCTTCATGTGTAGTCTCTGTAGCATACCCACCAACAATAATTCTGGTCTTATTAACTTTTACAAATTGCCCTAGACTCTATAACAGTGACAAATGAAAGTGCTTGAGTTTGAGACTGATAGAAAATCAGCTTTGGTTAACAGACAGAGGATCTGTGACCTGGAGTGATATTGCAGGCCACTGTATATTCTTACTGCCCAGTTCTTTTTTTAATAACTCCTGTTACTTTTCAATAGTGCCTACTATAAAAGTACTTCCTGCCAAAATATTTCTGCCAATATTTTGAGAAGTCACCTTATTTAAAGGTGATGTTCAATTTTGACTGAGCTTGAAGTAATCTGCAAATACTATCTGTTATGTAATTTTTAATCCTGTCTTTTTACATTTAGTCATTGGTGCTATTCTTTAAATTATGTGATTATGTACATCAGTATCCATTATTTTGTCACTAGAAATTTGATATTGAATGAGTTAATAGAGCAATGATCTTATATTACTGCCCACGATATTACTGTGAAATAGATAAAGCAAAATTTATGATCACTATTTTACAGATGATAACATTTATTTAAACTGAATGTATTTAACAATTTTGTCATCATTTTTCTAAATCCTTAGAGCATTGTGATGGGCACGTAGTATACATTTAAGAAAAACTCATTGAAATAAATTAAATCCCGGTTACAAAAATAACTTATCCGAAAGAGTGATATACCTCCAAATCCAAATTAATTTATTTTGACCACTGATGAATTATGAATCTTGGCTAGCAAGGAAATGGGCTAAGACAAATTTGACTGATTGCTCCTTCAGCAGTAAAAATGTACATTTGTTCAGAATGTATTTGTTTCCTGAACAATAATAATGTATATTTGTTGAGACTATATTACGAACCTTACAATTTCCTACAAAACTTCCTCACATATAACATAATCACGACAAGATAGGTGTTATTCTTCTCCACATTATAAACAAGAGAAAATGAGAAGACTGATTCACATTATACAGATGAGAAAATGAAAAGACTAAGAAGGTAAATGATTTGTGCTGGGTCATGCAAATTATAGTTGCCAAAGCAAGAACTCTAGCCCAGGATAGTAAGACTGATTGTACTACCTCTCCACTGTCCCTCAACACTCTTACATCATGCTTATCTCAATGTTAATATGATAAGCTCATACCTGAAGGCAGTACCAGTGATTAGAAAAAAAACACAATAGAGGATTTTATCATCATTTTCTATTTTTGTACTCCTGCAATCTGCCATTTTCCTAGGTAATGCTTTCCTGAAATTGAGAGGCATTGTGGCTAACTGTGGCAGTCTCTGCATTAGAAAGATAAAAGATGATTTAGATAAGTAGCTAACAATTTGCATTTATCTTCAGGAAAATTATAGCATTGATCTTCATGCAGTTTCTATCACCTCATTGTTCAGAAACCTCTTGCTCTGAAATAGTCTTTGGCAAAAAAAAAAAAAATCAGACTATGAGTCACAGGAAAAGTAAACAGAAAACTAGGAGAATCTCTTTCTTTTGTTGCCATTACTTCATTCCTCATCTAAATGATTTGATCTCTTTCTTGCTAAGTGCCTCACAAAGGCTGATGGGGATTTATATGTCTAATAAAACTGTTTTCAATGTTATACACAGGTGACATAAATGTTCTCCAGTTAAAATGATCAGAGAGGGAGTAATGTTTTTATGTTTCCAAAGGATGAAGCTACTCAAGTAAACTACACAATCGTGTATATCAACTAAGGGAAGGAAGAGAATCTCATTATTGTTATCAAATTACTATGTGATTAAGTTTCAGATTTCTTTTGATTGACACGAAAAGTAGGATAACTGAAATATGTTAAGAACTTTTGAACATAATTTGAAGATATTTAATACTTTAAAAGAGAATGGGGAATTATCATTATCAGGCAGATTATACTCATACTAAGAAATGAGAAATTAAATGTCTCAGCTGGACACTAAGTACAAGGCCTTGAGTTCCCACTGGTAGCTCTGGAAGTTTATCAACAAAATATATAAATACATGGCTGTCCAGTTATCCATGAAGGAAATTACAAGAAATGTTGTTGATCTTAGTTTAAATGCATTAAAAATGCTACAGTAATAATGAAATAGACTTTTTAAATTGATAATCTATATTTAAAAAAATGTATGTTACAGAAAACTTAATTAAAACTCAAAGGGAGAGCTGAAGTTACTTTTCTAAAATTATTCCATATATTGGCTAAAGAACTGGTAGTGATCCAATCCAACTTTTTGGTATAAAGATATTTCATGGGATGCATTCTAAAGGAATATGAACTTGAGTTCTCCATGTAATATCTTTCAGAGTCATTCTTACCATATATTATCATAATTTGTCACCTATTGTCACAATCCTCAGCACACACGTAGAGGAGATTCAAATTCTGCAAATTTCTCAATTCCAGGGAAAAGGCTGTGCTTTGAAGAATGGAATTGGACACACTGTAAAATATTAAGTAAGCTACATTTCAGTAGAAGCTAGTCTCACAAGTCTCAAAATGTGACCCAGGAATAGCAGCATTGATATCAACTTGGAGCTTGTTAGAAACCTATGCTGTTGAGTTCTAAACTAGGCCTTGTGAATGAAATAGGCAGGGAATGGGACCCAGTATTTAATGTTTGAGAGAGCCTGCCAGTTCATTCTCATGCACAGCAAGGTTTGAAAGCCACTGCTCAAGGGGCAAAAATGAAACTCTACTAAAGACCAAAGATACAGATTGCAGACTTAGTTGTGGCATTTAGTAGTTTTGCTACTTTGAGTAATTGACTTCCCTAAGACTTGTTTCTTTACTTCTAAAATACACCACCTATTTTCATAGGGTTGCTGTGAACTCAAAATGAGATACTGTATAGAGAGATACTTTGAAAAACTGTAAAATTCTAAACCAGTGGTTCTCACCTGTGATTCATTTTACGCTCCAGAGATTTTTCAAAAAGTCTAGATATCTTTTTGGTGGCCACAACAGGTGGAGGTGGTTAGTGCTGACATCTGCTTAGTAGAGGTTAGGGATGCTACTAAATAACCAACAATGAACAGGATAGCCCCTGTTCATGTCAATAGTGCTAATGGTGAGAAACTGAACAAAACCACAATTAAATACTAAATGATATTTTTATCATCCAGTTTTCCATCACTTCACTTTTTCTTCAAATTATAAATAATAACATGATACTAACTATATATATATATATATATATATTTTAAATGTCATGCAAATAAATGATACAGGTAAATATTTTTTAAATCTTTGGGAGTCATTATTACAAGATAAAAAATCATTTTATCACATATTTAGTGTTTTGCTCTCATGGAAAGAGATTCAAATAATTTTGAATTTTGTCCCTCTGCCTTGCTTATAATAAATCTCTGATCCTAACAAAAATAGTGATAACTGAAATAGAAGTCTATCTCACCACAGTTTTTTCTATATCTTCATATCATTAGCTATCTTGACAGCAATTCATGTATAACTCAAGACCACCATGTATTGGAGACATAAAAAGCAGATTGAAGTAGTAAAGGGAATATTTTATTAGGTGTTTTGTAGGTTACATAAAAACAGTAACTTATTTTTCTATCCAAGACCTCTTCAACCTACACTTGGATGATAAATCCCACATGCTGATTACAATGGAACAGGATCATCTAAGGATTCATTACCACCATCCTGCTAACAATTATCATTTAAGACTGAAAAAGCAATAAAAGTATATTGTATATGATATGGAAAGTGAGTGACAGATAATGCTCAGAATATAGAGCAAATGAATCACACTCTTTAAATTTCTTTCTATATTTGTTGCAGGGATTTCACTTGCAATTCATATTCATACCAGGAGGCAAGAATTTATTCTCAACAGCAACCTGCTGTATTAGATTTCATACCTCTCAATGGGGGTAGCTTAGAGAATAGTAAACAATATTCAAGTTTTAGATGCTTAAGCCATTGGGAATATGTGGAATGTTTGCCTATTTTCAAAGATGATAAGTATTAAAACATAATAGATGCATATTTGCACAAAAAAATGACTAGATAAAATCTCCATTTTTATTTATCTTTTATAATGAAAAGGTACTTTATTTCAACACACAATTTCCTTCATGCCAGGTATTCTGGGACATCTAAACATAGCATAGTGCAAGATAAGTGATGAGACCATTGTTTAAAACATTCATTATTAGCACTTACACTGAAGACTTACATGTTTGAAAATAGATGTGTGCCAAGAGCTTTTAAATGAAAGGGATTGAAGAAAACATCAGCCAACAGAGTGGGCAATCATTTCCCAAAGGTGTGTGTAGAATACTGGAGGAAGATGCCTTAGACACCTGGATGGCATTTCATATGTGGAACTAAGGGATGTTCACGTGTGCTGTGAGGGACTATCTCCCCTACACAAAAAAATACTTAAGCAGTGGTTATCTTAGATTAATGGCCTTTGTCCAATCTGATCAGATGATGTATTGTAGAAAAATGTGAGCATGGAAAAATGCTCAGAATAATGTAATTTTCCTGACTTAAAGGGTGAGAGGGGGTTGACCGCAAGCTAAAAGCTATAAAAAGAAGGAAAGAGATTCTCCCCTAGAGCTTCTAGAAAGGAATGCAGTCCTACTGACACTTTGATTTTAGCCAGTGAGATCAAAATCAGGCTGATAAATAACTAAAGTATGATGTAATTCATTTGTGATGATATAATAAATTCTAAATTTATTATAAATTTAGAATTTATAGATGACGTCATCAACATGGCGGTGAAGGGACGCTAGTATCGACTCTCCCAAAAGAAAAGCCGCCGATAAAGTGACATCAGCCAAACCCAGAGAAGATTCAAAAACGCTACATAAATCTAACACCCTCACGGGGTGAGTAGAACTTGGAAAGAAGCCAAAAAGACGGACTAAGGAGAAGAAAGAACCACCAGATCCCCTCTCCCCTCCTCTCAACACAAAACCGGACCAGGACACCAAGACGAGAGGCACCTGAGGAAA
>PVIJ01018459.1:0-26460 GCA_004024925.1 Scalopus aquaticus | reverse complement strand
AGAATTTTCAGGATGTCAAGGGTGATTCCAAGTCTCTGCATGATAAACTGAACGATTATAGTTTCCTTAATCTAAATGCAGAAGGTTGTAAACAGACTGATTTTTAAGATGATCAGAGCTTAGGTTTTAATTTGCTAACCTTGATATACATATTAAAAATAAATATATATAGTTTATAATTAATATATGATTTATAATTAAGGAACTTTATATCTACTTCCACCATATTAAGAGTTTGCATTTATAATCAATGCCAAGTTATGTAAACATTGGTTCAAAATGTATGAAAAGCTCACATGAATTCTTGCATATTTTGGTCAGTTCAAAATAAGCAGGAAACTGGCCATCTGTTCTGCATAATTAGTACCCTGATTGTCTATAAATTGAATAGAATTTTTAAATTGTAGCCCTTTTCAGAGTTTTTGCTCTGGATATATGTCATATATGTGTGTGTATGTCAAACAGTTACTGTAACTATTCAAGAAAGCCTGTAAATCTGTAAATTTTGAAAAAGGCCACCCTATTATATAATTCCAGAAGCACCATTCCCATGTTATTCTCTATGAATAGTATTCTGGAGTAACATTTGTAGGTCCTGATTTTGCGTTTGTGTTTTTCAATATGGTTCAAATAATGGTTCAAAGTCAAATAAGATGTAAATTTTGATAAATATGTAACTTCATAATTAAATGGTAACCCATTAGTGGATGCCTGCCCAAAATATTTTTTTACCAATCAGGCATAAAGTCTGAGCAGGGACATCATTTTTTATTACTTTTTTAACATTTTGTGGGCCACTTTCCTTACTCAGAATTACTGATTTTGCACTTCATTGCATTGATTTTGAACAACATTTTCACATGGATTTCTACACTCCTCATGCCTTTTTGCAGTGGGGCTTCTGGTTGCTGCTACTACTTTAAACTCTATCAGAATTTTTTTTTTTTAATCTGTTGACCTCTTGCTGAGAATTTGTTTCCCTCAGACCCACACTCACCCAAACCAAATAAAATTTTAGGAGAAGTTATCTGGCCTGTGCCAGAATTAACTGTCCTTAATGACATTTAACAGTCTTTTCCAACCATACCAGGTCATTTGGGCCAATTTATAATTTTCTTTGGTGCTTAAATTAAAATAACAAGCTTTCAGATACAACTTTATTTTGAATAAGAAATTCTTTTATGTAGGATTTACAGATTGAATTGGGTTGGACAGATGAATACATCAGATCCCTATCTGTATATATGGACAGACAAACACCCAATTTGAAATAAAAGAAGGAAAAGAAGAGGAGGAAACAAGGAGAAAGAAAAGAAGAGAAATGGTATAGAATGTTAGTTCTGTTTCCTAAATCACATTCAAGAATATTGCAAATTCTAATGTCAGTCCTGTCTATATTTTTAATAGACCCATAAGCAGTAATACTGGAGCAGTAAGAGTGGCACAAACCATTTTTTAAATTACTGAGCATATTCTAAACTTTTAATTTCAGTGGTTATTAGACATATAATAAAAATAGAGTTGATTTAGTTCCTCTTTGTTTTTATTTTATGGTGGTTAATTTGCCACATTGTAAAAATGATTCCAAAAATAATGGAAACTTCAGTTATAAATTCAATATAGAGGGCCTCCCTGGTGGTGCAGCGGCTAAGCGCTGCGCTGTGGAGCTGTCGGCAGCGGTGATGCGAGTTCGATGCCTGGCCAGGGAGAATCCCACATGGCGCGGCAGACTTCTCCTGCCTTGCCCGCTGCTCCCCGCAGCAGTGTATTTCTGATCTGCCTGTTCTGCTCCCTGCTCTGTCTCTGGTGAACCCTCTCGCCGCCCCACACCTCTGGCCTGTACCCCAGCTTGTATGTATAAATAAATAAATAAAAAATCTAAAAAAACATAAAAAATAAAAAATAAATTCAATATAGAGAAAAATTTCTAACTATATTTATTTTTATTTATTGTAATTTTTAATTGAGGTAGCATTAGTTTGTTAGTTTGTTTCACTGTTAGTATTTTGGCAGTGTTGTTTTCCATCTCTCCCATTCTCATGATGTTACTGTACCTCTCCCACCAACAAAGTACCCATTGGCAACCACAATTGTCCTTTGTGTTCCTCTTAATTCTGTGTTTACTCCCCTTCCCTCCCCACCACGATACCTCAGTTCTATAATCAGTTTTCAAGGACCTGTTTTTGAGTTTGGCTTTATCTCATGCTTTGTCTGGTTTCTCTATCTTCCAAATATAAATGACAATTCAGTATTAGTCTTTTCCTTCTGATTTGTTTCATATAGCATGATCCCTTCCAGTTCCATTCATGTCAGCGTGCTAAATAGCTTTCCATTGTATTTTGATATCAAATTTTCTTAATCCACTTGTCTGTTTGGGGCATTTAGGTTGTTTCCATAGTTTGACTATTATAAATAGTGTTGTAATGAGCATGGGAATTCAAGGTTCTCCTCAAAATAGTGTCTTTTGTCCTTCAAGTAGTATCCTAATAATGAAATTGCTAGCAGATAATAGATGCATTTCTGATGATTTTTGAAATATCCGTATTTTTCTATAGGGAATGGAATAATTTATATTCACATCAAACTGTAAGAGGGTTGCTTTCTCCCTACATCTTCACCAGAACTTGTTGTTTTTGATCTTTTTGATATGGGACATAATCACAAGAGTGAGTTGGTATCTCAGTGTAGTTTTGATTTGCATTTTCCTGACAATAAAGGATGACAGATATTTTTTAATGTGCCTGTTTGCCACCTGTATGTCTTCTTTTGGAATATTATTTTTATTATATTGGATTGTGCTATTTGCTTTCTTTTTGTTGCGTTGTTTGAGCTTTTTGTAGATATTCCATACCAGCCCCTTATTTGATGTGTGATATACAAACATTTTCTCCTACTAAAAAAGGTTTCTTTTTGTCTTGGTTACAGCTTCTTTTGCTATGCAGACAATTTTTAATTTGATATAGACCCAATTGTTTATGCTCTCTTTCATTTTTCTTGTTGAAAATATATCTACAAAGACATTACTGAAGTTCATGCTCGGATATGTTTTCTTCTGTTTATTTTTCATTTTCCATTTTGTTTATTTGAAGTGTGGAAGGTAATACTATTATTTATCCTCCTTTTTTATCAGAATTCCTTTGACTATTTGGGGTCATTTGAAGTTCCATATAAATCTCAGCAATATTTTTATCTATTAGTGGAAGAATCCCATTGACTTTTCTTCCTTTTTTGTTTTATTTTTTTTAATTTTAAATAATTTATTTTTATATATTTTACATCATTGCTCATTTGTTTTACAATGTTTACTTTCTTTTCTCAGATGTAGACCCCATAGAATTTCCACCACCAATTCACCCGTGCACCATCACCATAGTCCCTTGTGCCATTTTGATTAGGATTACGTTGAACCTGTGCAATGTTTTGGATAGAATAGTCATTTTAGCAACATTGATTGTTCTCAGCTATGAGTAGAGAACATTTTTCGATTTCTTTGCCTTCTATTTCTTTAAATAGCTTCTAGTTTTCTTTGTAACATCCTTCACCTACTTTGTTAGACTTACATAGGCATTTAGTTTTTTTAGCGTGATTTTAATTGAGATTATTTTATTAAATTCTATCTTTTCTTGTACTTTGTTTATATATAGGTAGAAAACTGATTTTGGTGCTGCTACTTAGTAACCTACTACTTTACAGAGCTGATTCATTGTTTCAATTAGGTTTTCAGTTGAGTCTGCAGGGTTCTCTATGTATATTATGTTATCAGCAAATAGTGATAGCTTCACATATTTCCTGACTTGGGCTCCTTTTATATCTTTCTCTTGCCTAATTTCTCTAGCTAATATTTCCAATACTCTTTTTTAAAATTATTTTTAAAAGATTTATTTTTATTTTGCATAGGAGAGCTTGGCTACAGGCCAGAGTTGTGTGTGTCCGGGTGGGGGAGGAGGGTGAGAGGATTCACAAGAGACAGACTGGGGAGTAGAACAGGCAGATCCACTGAAATACACTGCTGAGGGAAGCAGCGGGGAGACAGGAAAGCTCTGCTGCCCCATGTGGTTTAGCTCCCTGGCTGGGGATTAAACTCTTGCCTCAGTGGCTGGGGATAGCTTGATAGCAGAGACTTTGACACCTGTGCCACCAGGGAGGCCCTCCAATACTCTTGAGTAGTCATCATGAGGTACAGACATCTTTAACATGTAATGGATTTTTGTGAAAAAACTAAGTTTTTCACCACTGAGAATCATGTTAGCTATGGGTTTGTCATATATATGCCTTATATTATTTTAAAATAATTTCCATTTATTTATCAACTTTTTTTTAGTGTTTTCATTACAAATGGATGTTTAATATTATCAAATGCTTTTTCAGAAGCAATGCTTTGATCATATGGTTTCTACAATACCTTTCATTTTGTTGATATGGTAAGTTATGTTGATTTATTTTTGAAAGTTGAACCACCCTTGTTTCCCTGGTACAAATTTCAGTCAGTTGATCAGGACATAGATACTTTCAATGCATTATTGGATCCATTTTGCTAATAGTTTTATTGATAATTTTTCATGTGTGTCATTAGGGAAATTGGTTTGTAGTTTTCTTTGTGTTTGATTTTGGAATTAGCATTATGTTGGCCTTGTAACATGTTTTGGGTAGTATCCCTCTTTCTGAATTTTTTGCAACACTTTAAGATGAGTAGCTTTAATTCATCTTTGAATATCTCATAGAATTCTCTTGAGAAGCAATCTGGTCTTGGGTCTTTCTTTAGGGAAATTTTAATTTATGTTATGATTTTCCTGCTTGTCATTAATCTTCTCTATTTTGTGTTTATTTCCGATTCATACTTGTATGTTTGTATGCTTCTAGAAATGTGCCTATATATTCTATGTTTATTGTACTTAATAGCATATAAATATTCATGGTAGTCTCTTATTATCCTCTGAATTTCTGCAGTATCTGCTATAATTTCTCTTTTATTTCTTTTCATATTTTTTGAGTTTACTGCCTTATTTTCTTGGTGAGCCTAGCTAAAAGTATGTTTTCCTTCCTTCCTTCCTTCCTTCCTTCCTTCCTTCCTTCCTTCCTTCCTCCCTCCCTCCCTCCCTCCCTCCTTCCTTCCTTCCTCCCTCCCTCCCTTCCGAGAACCAACCTTTGGTTTCATTTATCATTTGCAGTCCTTTTTCCAAAATTTCTACATGATTTATTGTTACATATATTTTTTATTATTTCCTTTCTCCTATTGACTTTTGGTTTTGTTTTTCTTTTTCTAGTCCCTCACAGTGGGAGATAAGTTTTTTTTTTTCCTAGTTCTGTCTTATTACTTAATGCGGACCTACCTTTATTGCTGTATTTTTCACTCAATTTATTGCTTCTTCTGTGCCTCGGTTTCTGTAAGGTCAAATTCTTATTGTCTTATTGTCATTTGTTTAATTCTTTTTTTTAAAGATTTATTTATTTATGCATACAAGCTGGAGTGTAGACTAGAGGTGTGGGGGGTAGTGGTGAGAGGATTCACCAGAGACAGAGTAGGAAGCAGAACAGGCGGACCTACTGAAGTACACAGCTGAGGGGAGCAGCAGGCAAGGCAGGAGAAGTCTGTTGTGCCATGTGGGAAGCTTCCTTGCCGTAGATTAAACTCGTGCTGCAGTGGCTCTGGATAGCTTTATAGTGCTGTGACTTAATCAGTTGTGCCACCAGGGAGGCCCGTCATTTGTTTGATTCTTCATTGATTTTCTTGTTAAGCCAGTAGTCTTTCATAGTGTGCTGTTCCATCTCCAACTATTGGACCTAATCCCTGTTTTCTTTTTGTGGCTGATTTTTGATATGATACCTTTATGGTAGAGAAGATGCCTGCCAGGATTTCAGTCTCCATGATTATTGACACTAGCTTGTGGTCCAATATGTGCTCAATACTGGAGAAGGGCAGATACACACTTGAGAAAAATATATTTTCAGTTTTTTGGGGAGATTTACATTGCCCTATAAAATGGCTATTATGACCATGCTTCTTCTTATCCTTTATTTAAAGCTTTTATGCCCCTATTTAATTGTCTAAGAGTTCCATAGATATGACAAATATGTTTTTCCGAGACTTTTTTCAGAGTTTATATTGTCAAATATATATTGGTGCTCCTTCTTTAGGTAAGTACACATTGATGAGTGTTGTGTCTTCCTTAATCATTACGTAGTGATTCGCCTTAATTCTTGTTGTATTTGTTCACTAATTTATGTTTAGTTAGTTAATTTACTTCCTTCTTAATATAGTGATAGTTTAAGATTTCTCCCCTCAGGTGTGGTTACTGTTGCTCTTCCACCACCAACACACCTGAAGTCATCCTCCATAGTCCATTATGTTCTCCCCACTCTTTTCCTACCCTCATCTTTAACTTCCCCTCCCCCCATTGATATCTCAGATCTATAGTGAACTTTCAAGTGTTGCTTTTCAAGTTTGTCTTCGACTGACTCTTTGATTTCACCATATAGCATATATAAGTGAGATTATCAAATACTTATCTTTCTTCTTTTGGTTTACTTCACTTATGTAAGCCCTTCCTGCTCTATCCACATTGCTGTGAATGGTATGTGTTCAGCTTTTTTGATTGTTGCATATCATTCCATTTTGTGTGTGTGTGTGTGTGTGTGTGTGTGTGTGTGTGTGTGTGTGTGTGTGTGTGTAGAGAGAGATAGATCACATATTTTTGATCAACTACCTATTTTGAGACATTTAGGTTACCTGAATATCTTGGCTACTGTAAATAGTGCTGCTATAAACATGGAAGTGCAGTTTTCGGTTTGTATTAGTGTTTGGGGGAAGTAGATATCCAGGAGTGGGATTGCTTCATCTATAAGAAATCAATGTCTACTTTTTGAGAAATATCCACATGCTTCCCTTAAGAGTTGGAGCAGTCTACATTTCCACCAGTAGTTTTAAGAGGGCTCATTTTCTCGACACAGTTACTAGCATTTGTTTCTGGTGGTTTTGATATGAGTCATTGTCACTGGTATATCATTATTGTATTGATTTGCATTTCCTTCATGATATGTGATGATGAACACTCTTTCATGTGTCTTTTGGCCATCTTTTGGTCTTCATTGGAGAAGCGACTGTGTAGCTCCTTTTCCCATTTTTTGATTGGGTTATTTGTTTTCTTTCTCCTGAGGTATATGAGTTCTTTGTAGATTGTTGATATCAGTCCCTTCTCAGCTGTATGGTGAGAAAATATTTTCTCACTTTCAGAGGAGAGTCTCTTAGTTTTGATTATTGTCTCTCTTACTGTACTAAAGCTTTTAAATTTGATGTATTACCAACTATTTATTTCTCCTTTTCCCCCTTGTTGCTGGAAATGAATCTGCAAAGATATTTTCCAAGTTTATGTAATGAAGAGTTTTGCCTCTGTTTACATTTATATATTTATGATAGCATGCCTTACATCCATTTTGAGTTGATTTTTCATTTAATGTGTGAGATAGTGACCTTGTTTCATTTTTTTTATTTTTGCATGTGGTTTTCCAAACACCATTTAATGAAGACACTTTCCTTTATCAAGTGTATATTCTTTGCCTCCTTTTCACAGATTAGTTATTCATATTTGTGGGGTATATTTCTGTGTTTTGTTTCTTTTTTACTATTATGGCTTGATAGTATAGTTTGAAGTCTGGGAGTGTCCTATCACCATTTTCACATTCAGGGGAATTTTAATTATTTAATGTCTTTTTTTTTTTTTTTTTACTCCTCCTGAATTTCAGCTATACTTCTATTTCTTTGAAGAATTCCATTGAGATTTTTATTGAGATTGTAGTGAATCTTTAAATTTCTTTGGGCTGGATGGCAATATTAATAATGTTGATTCTCTCAGGCCATGAGCAGGGAGTGTATTTCCATTTCTTTGTGTCTTCTGTTTCTTTTAACAATATTTTATATTTTCCTTGTATATGTCCTTCATCTCCTTTTTAATGTTTATTTCCAGGCATTTAATTATTTTGGGTTCAATGATAATTGGTTTTCTTAATTTTTTCTTCAGGCTCTTTGTGTTCATATAGGAAGACAACTAATTTTTTTGTATTGATTTTGTAACCTGCCATTTTACTGAAATAGCTTATTGTTTATTTATTTCTCCATGAGCTTTTATGGGATGTCTATGTATGTATTATCATGTCTTTGGAAAGTATTCTTAGCTTTGCTTTTTCTTTCCCAATTGGTCACTCTTGTTTTTTTTTTTTTTTTTTCATATTTTTCTTGCCTAATTACTATAGATAGGTCTGTCAATACTATGTTGAGTAGTACTGGTGAAAGTGGACATTCTTACTTATACTGTATCTTAATGGAAAGACTTTCACTTTCTCACCAATCAGAATGATGCTAGTTATAGGTTTGTCATATATGGCTTTATTATGCTAAGATGTGTTCCTTTTATACATGTTTTTTGAGAACTTTCATCATTAATGGATATTGAACTTTATCAAATGCTTCTTGACATATATTGATATGGTAAAATGGCTTTTAAATTTCTTTTTGTTGATGTGATGAAATATGCTTAGTAATTTTCAAATAATTCAATTGAATGATCCTTGTGTCTCTGGAATAAATCCCAAATTGGTTATAGAATATAATTCTTTTAATGCATTGTTGGCTTTTCTTCTGTAAGATTTTATTGAGACTTTTATCATTGGTATTCACTGTGGATATTGGTCTGTAGTTTTCTTTTTGTGTTTTATATGTTTGATTTTGGTACTAATGTATTTGGGCTTCATAAAATCTGCTTGTAATTTTTCCTTAACTCTCAATTTTCTGAAAAATTTTCACCAAGATTGGTATAACTTCACATTTGAGAGTTTGTTTGAACTTGCTTAGGAAATCATCTAGTCCTGAGCTTTTGTTTTTTGAAAGAGTTTTTCTTACCGCCTCAAAATCCTTGCTTGTGACTGGCTTGTTTACATTTCTATTTATTCCTTATTCACACATAGGTGATTATGTATCTCTGAGAATTTTTCCGTATAGACAAGATTGATGAAGTTGATTGCATATGATTATTCATAGATATCACTTATTATCCACTGGATTTCTGCCATGTCTGTTGTAACTTCTCCTCCTTCATTTCTGATCTTGTATATTTGCATTTTCTTCCTTTTTTCCCCACTTATGTTCTAGGTAGAGGGGTTTGTATATTTTATTTTCTCTAAGAAACACACTTTTGATTTCATTTATTTTTTTGTGCTGACTTCTTGACTTCTATTTCAATCACTTCTGTTTTGTTATTTCCTTCAACAGGTTTTGGGGTTTTTGTTCTCCCTTTTCCAGTTCCTTCAAAGAGAAATTAGGTTGTTTCTTATATCAATTGTCTCAAGATATTTTTATTTTGTTTTTTATTTCTACATTAATCTTTCAATAGCATGCTGATTAGTCTCCACATATTGGATTATTTCCTTGCTCTGTTTTTGTAGTTGATTTGTAGTTTGATACCTTCCTTGTCACAGTAGGTACTTGGTGTGATTTTAACTTGATGCTTGTCTTGTGAGCCAGTATTGTGTTAATTCTGGAGAATGATTCATGTGCACTTGAGATAAATGTGCAATGCAGTTTAGAGGGGGCTTCAGTGCCCTCTAAATGTCTACTAAACTGTGTGGATATCAATGTTTGCTTATGGCAAATGTTTCCTTGTTTATTTTCTACCTTGTTCACTACTCCATTTGTAAGAGTGTTTGCTGAAGACTCCTACCATACATGTATTTTTTCCAATGTTTATTTTCAGATTTTATAGTAATTGCTTAATCCACTTTGGTGTCCCTTTGTTTGGTGATATATTGATGAGTGTTACGTTTCCCTGATGTATTGTTCCCTTGATCATTATATAGTGTCTACCCTGTCTTTTGTCACCAATTTTAGCTGGAAGCATTTTTTATCTGATATAAATATGTGTGTCCCTGACTTCCTTTGTTTGCCACTTGCTTGTGAAATTGTTTTCCAACCCTTTACTTACAGTCTATGTTTCTGCTTGAAACTTCAGGTTTTTGTTTGCTTGTTTGTTTTTGAGACAGCAGAATATTGGATCTGTTTCTTTTTTTTTAAGATTTATTTATTTATGTATACAAACTGGGGTACAGAACAGAGGCATGGGGCAGCAAGAGGGTTCACCAGAGACAGAATGGGGAACAGAACAGGCAGATCCATTGAAGTACACTGCTGAGGGGAGCAGCGGGCAAGACAGGAGAGGTCTGCCGCACCATGTCGGAATCTCCCCGGCTGGGCGTCCAAGCCAAGTCCCTGCTGCTGACAGCTCCACAGCACAGCGCCTAACTGCTGCACCACCGGGGAGGCCCTGAATCTGTTTCTTAATCCAACAAGAAACCTTGTGTTTATAAGTAAGTTCAGTTCACTGATATTCATAGTTTATATTTATTACTGTCATTTTGCTCATAATTTTGTTGTTCTATTTAATACCTTCTTCTGTTAGTGTACATTCATCTCTTTGGTTTAATTACTCAAGCTCCTTTAATATTCCATGGAGGTTTAGCGGTTGCAAACTCTCTAAGGTAATCTTTGTTTGAGAAGCTCCCTATTTCTCCCCCATAAAAGAAGGTGAGCTTTGCAGGATAAATTATTCTTGGTGACATTTTTTTGGTTTTGGAGTATTTTGAATATGTCACTTTGTTGTCCTCTTGCCCATAGTGTGTTTTGTTTTTTTTTTCAGAGAATTCTAATGTTAGCCAAATCAATGTCATTTCATAAGTCATTTCTTTTTTCCCATACATCTGCTTCATTTTTTTTTCTTTGTTTAGTACTCTTAGCATTTTTACGACTATTTTTCTTGCTATAGGTCTCTTTTTATTTAGGCAGCTTGGTGCTCTATTAGCTTGCTTTATTTTTGTACAAAACTCCTCCTTCAAGCTTGTAATGTATTCTTCCGTTATTTATTTAAATGTTTTTTTCAGTTACCTTCCTTTTCCTCCTTAGGATTCCTAAGCTTCCTCATTCTCAAATGCTTCTTCATTCTTTTTCCTTTGTATATTTCTTTCTATTCTTATCTTGATTTTTACTCCACTTGTGTCTTTGAGAGCACTGATTTATTCTCCTGCTTCCATAACTTTCTATTGGATGATTATCTCCTCCACTGCTCTTTATATATCCAGAATCTGCTATTTTTTTTTTGTTTGTTTAATGCTTCATTTTTTAACTTCTATTTTCCTGATGTTTTATTCGCTTGATCATTTTATAGTGTGCACCTTGTCTTTTGTCATCAATTTTCATTGTTTTTCTTTCTGAGTACATGCATTAATTTTCCTGAATTTCTTCCAATTCTTTGATTTCATTTATCGAGGCAATTTTGAATTCTGTTTCTGATAAGAAGAACAGACCTTTCCATTATTTTTAATTGGTTTCTGGATATTTGTTATCCTTCTGTCGCTTCATATGTGGAATTATATTTCCATTTGTTGTTGTTTTCCATCTACTAATTTTATTTTATTTTATTATTTTATTTTACTTTTAAGCCCCCACTACTCTCGTGGGTCTTTACAGGTCATGGGACCCCACCTTCACTGTGTCAGGTATGGTCTTAAATTTCTAATTTTAAATATATATTTAATATTTTCTTCCATGATCTCTTTTTGATAATGGTCTCTGCTATACATTTTTTTAGTCTTAAGTAAGATGAGGAAGTCACATTTGACTGTCCCTTGATTAACTATTGCATAGTTCAGTCACTTAGGAAAATAATCAAAGCAATTTAAAGAGAAAATAAAAAGAACTAGATAAATGGATACTAGATCTGATTTGCTCTGTCTGCAAATACATAATCCATACTTTAAGAAATGTATCCTGCATTTATAGAAATATGCGTGGAATGTGTTTTTATTCAAGCCTGCCCTTTTGGTGAAGAATATAAAACTGAAAGGTAACAACATTATGGCTTATACACATTTTCTTCTTTAAGCTCTTTCACAAATCATAATTCAGTCATTGCCTAATCTAAGCCAGAGTTAGAAATAAATCTTCTTCCTTACATCACAGATATTTGCATAAGTAGACATTGAACTCAAACATTTGTTTTAGGACTCAGGTACTCATTTGAAACTCAACTCTTTATGGAGTTAGTTGTTTTTCCAATGCCTTTGACACCAATTTGACTAAGAACCCCACATTTGGTTCTCCTCAGTACTTCCGTCGTATTACCCTCTTTTCAATTACCTTCTTTGTGTTTAAGTTTTGTTCATTAAAGTCTATGTTCCTTGATGTTAAAGTTCTCTGAGCAAAAAAAAAAAAAAAAATAGAGCACTTAGAATATGAATTAATGATCTTATCTACTGAGACCTCTCTGGTGGTGCAAGGGGTTAAATCTCAGCATTATCAAGCTATCACCAGCCACTGTGGCCTGACCTCAATCCCCAGTCAACCCATATGGCATGACAGAACTCTCATGTCTCTCCCAATTTTCTCCTCAGCAGTGTATTTCAATGGATCTTCCTGTTCTATTCTTCATTCTGTCTCTGATGAATCCTCTCACTCCCGTACCTCTGACCTACACCCCATTTCTTGTATGCATAAATACATAAAACAAATCTTTAATGATCGTATCTACTAGTGGTCATCGATCTGGTCACATATTTCACCTTGCTGGTTTCTCCCACAATTGCTTTATGATTTATTTGTAATATTTTCTTTCACTAATTGGGCCTCTGGGATTTTTTTCTTTTTTTTTTCTTTTTTTCCCCCTCCTTCCCGCCATTTTTTTTTTTTTTCTAGAGCAAGAAGGAGAAAGATACGAAGAAAAGAGACAGTGCAGATAAAGGTGAAAAAAACAAGAAAGAAAATAAATTCGAAAAATAAGAGATAACTTTTATTGATGGAAAACCACTATACACTTAATGACTACAATTAAGAACATAGCATATAAATATTTGGAAAAATAGATGGATAAAATAAATTTATGAATGGGAAAGGAGAAAATCAATATATGAATATTTTTAATAGCAATTTCACAAGCAATGACTTGAGAGTGATTATGAGCTTTGGAGTCAGTCAAACATGGATTTGAATTTACCCTTCCTCCTATCCAGATTTTCATCTTTGAAAGTCATAATTCCCCTTGCCTCATTCTCTTTATTTGTAAAATGGAAGTGATAGGGCTATCTCACATGGCAATTTTTTTGTTGTTGTTAGGAATAAGAGATAAAACTGGAAAACTGTCTAAAATATAAAAGTTCAACAAGTTATTTTTCTTACCACAAGTCCTCTTAATTAAAAAATGATATGCAAAAATACGATCATTGCAGAGATAAATTATCTGCTTCAGTTTTGACTTAGCAAAACAAATGCCTGAAAATATGCTCACAATATTGTTTAGGAGCAGATTTTTAAAAACAAATAGCTCAGGTGAGACAAATAATCAGTATTTGATTAAGAACAGCAGCCTATAATAAAATTGATTATTCCTCTTGTTAACTGGAACTTTAAATACTGTAAGTTTGTTGTTTTTTGTTTTGTTTCTGTTTTTACTGCCTCTTGTATTGCTGTCTCTGGGGACTATAAAAAAAATAAAAGAAGCATTTTTTCTGTTTAAAGTTAATTTGTTTATATTCTTTCATCATTGTTAAATTTTAGATCGTGTTGGATTTCTCCCTCCAAAGGAGTGCCTTTAATTTTCCCACCACCATAGCGTCCATGATCCATCAACATAGTCTCGCCTGTGCTCTTCTCTCCCCTGTTTTGATCCCTCTCATTTCCCTTGCCCTGCTGTATGCATCAAATTGATGGAAAACTTGTAAATTTTGTCTTTTTAAAAACCCTTTGTTTAGTTTCTCTATATCCCACATATATATTAAGCCACTCAATATTTATCTTTTTACTTCGGACTTATTTTGCTTCACATAATCCCTTCTGGCTGTAGCCATGTTGTGGCAAATGACATGAGTTTATCTTTTCTGATCACTGAGTAGTATTCCATTGTGTATATATACCACGTCTTTTGATCCACTTATCTATTTGGGGACATTTAGGTTGTTTCCATATGTAAGTTATTGTAAATAGTGTTGCCAAAAATATAGAAGTGCAGGTTTCCTTTTGAATTAGCTTTTTAAAATTTATTTATTTATTTATTTATTTATTTATTTATTTATTTGTCCTTTGGGTAGATTTCTAAGTGTGGAATTGAATAAGGAAGTTAGGAAAAGAATAGAGCTGGTTAGTTAGGATCAAGTGACCCCAAGTTCAGTTACTCAAGCCCATTTATCAAAATGAATGAGGAAAAAATGGTTGGAAGCAGAATGCACCTAAACTCAGGTGCCCTAATTTCAGTTACCAGATGCAATAATGAACAGGTGGTTGGAGACAGGGTGCCCCCAACCCAAGAAAAATTTGAATGCTCAGAACAATAACACAACACGATTCCAAAGCAATGCACAAAAGCTTGTTTTGGGAGAGCAGGCCAAGTAACCTGGGAAAATTAGTGGGCCTCAGTAAGTAGGAGATCCAATGGTCAGTCCACAAGCAATCAATAAGAGACACAAGACTGAGACCCCCAAAGTCTAACCCCTAATCCTTCCTACTCTACCCACATAAACACCTACTACTTGCCATCATCCATGGTTACCACTCAGGACCCTTCTCTGCTCTGAGAGTTTTCCTTTCCTTCTTATCTGACAACAAATATCTTGCTTTTCTGTTTAATTATGGTCTCTGCATTGAATTATTTCCTCACCAAGAAAAGAACTGAGAGCCCCTGAGGCCTGAGGATCTGACTCCTGGATACAAGCCTGATTCAGCATCTCTGGATAATATGGTATACACATTTTTAATGACTTGAGAAACATCCACACAGCTTTCCATAGTGGCTCCAGTTTACATTCCCACAACCAGTATAAGAGGGTTCCTTTTTTTACCACATCACCTCCAGCGTTTGTTGTTTCTATTTTTTGTTTGTTTGCTTTTGTTTTCAATATAGGCCATTGTCACAATTGTGGGGTGGTATCCCATTGTGGTTTTGATTTGCATTTACCTTATAATAAGTGATGTTGAACATTTTTTCATAAGCCTGTTGGCCATTTGCATTTCTTATGTAGAGAAGTGTCTTTTTAGAACTTCTACCCATTTATTCCTTGTGTTCTTTGCTTTGCTTTGCTGAGTTTTGTAAGTTATCAGATGATATCAGTCCCTTATCAGACGTATGGCATGCAAAAGTTTTCTATCATTCAGTAGGGTGTCTCCTTGTTTTGATTGCTGTCTCTTTTGCTGTACAGAAGCTTATTAGTTTGATATAGTCCCAGCTGTTTATCTACTCCTTTGTTTTCATTGCTTCTGTGGATGAACCCTCAAAGATGATCCTAAGGTGTATGTCATGGAGTTTTTTGTCCATGTTTTATTTATATATTATGGTTTCATGTCTTAAATTCAAGTCTTATTCATTTCGAGTTGAATTTTGTGTATGGTGTGGTACAGTAGTGTAGTTTCATTCTTTTGCTCATGGCAGTCCAGTTTTCCCAGCATCATTTATTGAAGAAACTTTCCCTATTCCAGAATATATTCTTTGTTCCTTTGTCATAGATTAGTTGACTGTATATGTGTTGTTTTATTTCTGGGCTTTTAATTCAATTCCAACGGTCTGTGTGTCTGTTTTTGTTCCAGTACTGTGCTATTTTTATTAATATGGCATTGTAGTATAGTTTGAAATCTGGGAGTATAACACCTCCCTTTTAGACAAGAGAGCTTTGGCTATTCAGAGTTTTTTTGTGAATCTATTACAGGGCAGGGAGAGGGGCACCACTGAAACCCCAGACCTGGCCTGTTCTAAATGGGTTCTGTCATCCACTGCATCCGTACAAAACATATAGGACCTTTTGTGGAAACAGACTTTAATACAATTAGAAAAGACAGAGAAGACAAAGAATATATTTTCTAAGTCAAGCATCCAATGTTATCCAACTCCTCGTGGGTAAAAGTCCACCCAAACGGGATTGGCCCAAAGCAAGTCTCAAAAGCCTGCCATACGTCTAGAACAGATTTTGTCAGGGTCCCACACATAAGGGTCAGAAACAAACAGCCAGATATTTCTGGGAGAGACCAAAATACCTTTAGACAGGGACCCATACAAAAGGGTCAGAAACAGTCAGACAATTCTGAGAGGAACAGAACAAAATCAAAACCAAAATCAACATAGCCATCAACTTCCCTATGGGTCTCTCGCCCACATCTCTTTCATTCCGTCCAGGTCAGTACAGCTTCTTTACAAGTGTCTCTGCTCCTTGGACCCCTTCTGGCTCTCCATCCTTCTTCCGTCTCCTCCTGTCTTCTGTCTGTGTGTTCTGGCTCCTTTGTGTGTCTCCTCTGTGTGTGTCTCTTGTCTCTCTCTTCAGCTTCTTATATCTAGCTCAGTTCCACCCTATCTTGGGTGGGACAAGGAACCTGGGACACATCCTTTTTCCTGGGGACCACCATGTTACAATTCTATATTAATTTCAGCAATATTTGTTCCATCTTTTTGAAGAATGTCACTGAGATTTTTATTGGAATTGCATTGAATCTATAAATTGCTTTTGGTTTAACAGTCATTTTAATAATGTTCATTCTTCTGATCCATGAGCAGGGAATGTCTTTCCATTTCTTTGTGTCTTCCTCTATTTCTCTTAACAGTGTTTTGTGATTTTCCTCACATAGGTCATTTTAACCTCCTTTGTTAGTTTTATTCCCAGATATTTAATTACTTTTTTAGAACTGTAAATGAAATGATTTTCTTAACTTCTTCATCTTCAGAGTGATTGTTTGCACATGGAAAGACTGATATGTGTATATTGACTTTGTAACCTGCTACTTTACTAAACTGGCTTTGTGTGTTAATGAGTTTTTCCATGGGCGTTTTATGGTTCTGTCTCTCTCTATATTATCATTTATCTGCAAAGAATGTTAATTTTACTTTTTTTTTCTAATTTGGATTCATTTTATGTCTTTCTCTTGTCTAATTGCCCCAGCTGGGACCTCCAGTGTTATGTTGAAAAGCAGTTGTGAGAGTGGATATCTTTTTTTGTTCCAGACCTTAATGGGGAGAATTTTAGCTTTCACCATTGAAATTGTTATTAGCTGTGGGTTTGTCATATGTATCTTTTATTATGTTAAGATATGTTCCTTTTTATGCCCAATTTTTTAGGGAGTCCATTATAAATGGATGTTGAACTATTTCAAATGCTTTATAAACATCTATGATCATTTGGTTTTTCTTTTTCTTTTTTTATTGAAGTGGCAAATTGCATTAATTGATTTTCAGATGTTGAACCATCCTTGTGTATCTGCAATAAATCCTACTTTGTCATGTAGTATAATCTTCTAATATCATTGTTGGATTCAATTTACTAAAATGTTTTTGAGAATTTTAGCATCCATGTTCATTAGGGAGATTGGTTTATAGTTTTTGTATATATGTTGTCTTTGTTTAGCATTGGTATTAGTGTGATATCAACTTTGTAAAATGATTTTGGTAGTATTCCTTCTTTCCCGATTTCTTGAAAGAGTTTTTATGGAATAGATATTATTTCATCCTTTTTGAAAATATTTTTTAACAATATTTTTATTGTTATTTATATCTTTTACATTTTGTATTCCCCTTGGGTAACCCACCACCAATTCACACGTGATCCATCTCTGTGGTCCCTTATCTCCTTTTCTACTCCATTTTGTGCCCTTATCCTCCCCTCCCAGGCCACCCCACTGCCCCCGCTGAGTGTCTCTCTCTTACTTGGTTTCCCTATAGTCCTGTTATACGTAAAACCATTCGATATTTTTCTCTTTCTTTCTGGCTTATTTCACTGAGCATGATCCCCTCTAATTCCATCCATGTCACTGCAAATTGCATGTGTTTATCTCTTTGAATGCTAAATAGTATTCCATTGTGTATATGTACCACATCTTCTTGATCCAATCATCTATTTTTGGGTAGCTTCCATACCTTTGCTATTGTAAATAGTGCCTCGATGAACATACGGGTGCATATATCCTTTTGGATTAGTGCTTTTTTGTCCTTTGGGTAGATTCCCAAAAGTGGTATTGCTGGGTCTTATGGAAGCTCCATTTTTAGAAGTTTGAGGAATCACCATACAGCTTCCCATAGTAGTTGGGCCAGTTCACATTCCCATTAGCAGTATAGAAGAGTTCCTTTTTCTCCACATCCTTTCCAGCATTTGTTGTTGTCTGTATTTTTAATGTGTACCATCTTCACAGGTGTGAGATGGTATCTCATTGTGGTTTTGATTTGCATTTCCTTGATTATAAGTGATGTTGAACATTTTTTCATGTACCTGTTGGCCAGTTGCTCTTCTTCTTTGGAGAAGTGCCTTTTTAGCTCTTCTGCCCATTTTTTGATTGGATTGTTGACTTTGTTTTTGTTGAGTTGTGTGAGTTCCTTGTAAATTTTTGTCACCAGTCCTTTACCAGTTGTGTTGTGTGCAAAGATCTTTTCCCAGTTGGTAGGGTGTCTGTTAATGGTTAATGTCTCTTTTGCTGTACAAAATATTTTTATTTTGATGTAATCACATCTGTTTATCTTGTCCTTTACTTCCTTCACTTTTGAATATGTGTCTTTAAAGATTGTGCTGAGATGTAAGTCATGTGGAGTTTTACCTATATTTTCTTCTATAAATTTTATGGTTTTGGGTCTTCGTTCAGGTCTTTTATCCATTTGGAGTTGGCTTTTTTGCAGGGTGTGAGTAGTAGTCTAGTTTCATATTTTTGCATGTAGCTGTTCAGTTGTCCAAGCACCATTTATTGAATAGACTTCCTTGTTCCACTGCATTTTCTTTGCTCCTCTGTCAAAGATTAGTTGTTCATAGATGTGTGGCTTTAATTCTGGGTATTCTATTCAGTTCCATTGGTCTTTGTGTTTGCTTTTGGTCCAGTACCATGGTGCTTTAATTATTATGGCTTTGTAGTATAGTTTGAAATCAGGGAGTGAAATTCCTCCGTTTTCTTTCTTTTTAGTCAGGAAGGCTTTATCTATGCAGCTTTTTTTGTGGTTCCATATGAATTTCATAAGTATTTGATCTATTTCTTTAAAGAATGTCATTGAGATTTTTATTGGAATAGCGTTGAATCTGTAAATTGCATTTGGTAGGATTGCCATTTTGATAATGTTAATCCTTCCAATCCATGAGCAGGGGATGTCTTTCCATTTTCTTGTGTCTTCTTCTACTTCTTTGAACTGTGTTTTATAGTTTTCTTTGTATAGTCCTTTAAGTCTTTTGTTACATTTATTTCCAGATATTTGATTTTTTTGGTTTTGATTTTGAAGAGGATGGATCTCTTATTTCTTCTTCAGATTGGGTGTTTGCATATCGGAAGGCTACTGATTTTTGTGCATTGATTTTTTTATCCTGCTACTTTACTGAACTGGTCTATAATTTTGAGTAGTTTTTCTATGGAGTTTTTAGGGTTTTCTATATATATTACCATATCTTCTGCAAAAAGAGGCAGTTTAATTTCTTCTTTTCCTATTTGAATTCCTTGAATGTTTTTCTCTTGTCTTATTGCTCTGGCTAGGACTTCCAATATTATATTGAAGAGCAATGGTGAGAGTGGACATCCTTGCCTTGTTTCTGATCTTAGAGGAAAGACCTTCAGCTTCTTACCGTTGATAATATTGGCTGTGGGTTTGTTGTACATGGCTTTTATTATGTAGAGATATGTTCCTTCTATCCCAAGGATTTCAGGGGCTTTTATCATAAATGGATTTTCAACTTTAGAAGGTAAAAAGAGACAAAGCTGGTCACTACATCATTATAAAGGGGACAATAAAACAGGAGGATATAACAGTCATCAACATATACTCCCCAAATGAAGGAGCACCAAAATATATCAGACAATTATTATCGTCCCTGAAAACAGACATTAAAGAAAATATATACATAGTGGGAGACTTCAATACCCCACTCTCCTTATTGGACAGATCAACAAGACAAAAAATAACCAAGGACACTAAAGCTCTAAATTAAGACTTAGACCACATGGGATTAGAAGATATCTCTCTGTCACTTCACACCCGAAAAATTAAATAAACAGTTTTCTCAAGTGCACATTGAACATACTCCAGGATTGATCAAATATTAGGCTGCAAAACAAAGCTCAGCAAATACACTAAGATCAAAATTGTACCAGCCTTCTTCTCCGATCATAAAGGAGACAAACTGGAAATAAACCATGAAAAGAAAAAAGAAATCCTCTTACTTCATGGAGACTGAAGCCCACATTACTGGAAGACCAGTGGATCAACAGAGATCAAAGAAGAATTTAAAAAATATCTAGAAATGAATGACAATGAGGACACAACTTTCCAGAATGTCTGGGACACAGCAAAAGCAGTAATAAGAGGAAAATATATAGCATTTCAGGCTCAAATCAAAAAACAAGAAACAACTCAAAGAAACAATCTAATCTCACATCTCAATGAACTCGAAAATGAACAACAAAAAACCCAAAAGCCAGTACAAGAAAGTAAATAATAAAAATCAAAGCAGAAATAAATGACATGGAAATTTAAAAAAAAAATCCAGAAGATCAACAAAACCGAAAGCTGGTTCTCTGAAAAAATTAACAAAATAGACAAACCACTAGCCAGGCTTGCAAAGAAAAAATGGGAGAAACCACAAATAAATTTCATTCCATAAATGAAAGAGAAGAAATTACAATGGACACAGCAAAAATCAAAAGATAATCAGAGATTACTATGAACAGCTATATGCAAATAAGTTCAACAAACTAGAGAAAATGGACAGATTTCTACAACTATACAATCACTCAAAACTAGATGAAGAAGATATAGAACACCTAAAGAGACCAATCACAAGCAGTGAAATTGAAACTGTAATCAAAAACCTCCCCAAAAAACAAAAGCCCAGGACCAGATGGTTTCACAAACGAATTCTACCAAACATTCAAAAACGAAATAGTCCCTATATTACACAAACTCTTTCAAAAAATCGAGATGGAAGGAGTACTACCAAACACATTCTATGAAGCAAACATTACTCTAATACCAAAACCAGACAGAGACAACACACAAAAAAGAAAACTACAGACCAATCTCCCTAATGAACACTGATGCAAAAATATTTAACAAAATCTTAGCCAGCAGGATCCAACAATGCATCCAAAAGATAATACACCAAGACCAAGTGGGATTTTTTCCAGGGACACAAGGATAGTTCAACATCATAAAATCAATCAATGTAATCCAACACATCAACAAAAAGAAAAATAAAGACAATATGATCATATCATTATTTCATCTTTGAATGTTTATAGAACTCACTGTTGAAACCAACTGGTCCTGGGTTTTTGCTTTTGGGTAGGATTTTATCACTGTTTCAGTTTTGCTGCTCATGATTGGTTTGTTTACATTTTCTATTCTTTATTCATTTTGGGGCAACTGTATGTTTCTAAAAAATTGTCCATCTTATCTTGATTTTTGAACTTGTTGTGTATAAATGTTCACAGTAATCTCTAACTACCTTCTAGATTTGTGCTGTGTCTGTTTTAATTTCTCCTCTTTCATTCATTACCTTATTTATTTGAGTATTGGCCCTAATTTCCTTTGTGAGTCTAGCTCGAGATTTGTTTATTTATTTTTTCAAAGGAACAGTTTTCAGTTTCATTGATCTTTTGGATTGTCTTTTTGAATTCTATTTCATTTATTTTTGCTTTCATTTTTATGATTTCCTTCCTTCTACTTGCCTTTGGGTCTTTTGTTTTGTTTTTCTAATTCCCTGAGATGGAGTTTAGGTTGTTTCTTTGTATTATTTCTTGTTTTTCGATATAGGGCTGTATGGTTATATACTTTCCTCTTAATAATACTTCAGCTGTGTCCCAAACATGGTGGATGGTTGTGCCCTCATTATAATTTTCTCAAGGTATTTTTTTTTAATTTCTTCCTTGGTTTTCTCATTAACTCACTTGTCTTTTAGTAGTGTATTTTAAGTTTCCACTTAATGAATGATATTAATTTTTTTCTTTTTAGTTAATTTCCAGTTTGATGCCTTTAAGTTCAGAAGAGATACATCTCATCATTTGATCTTCTTACACTTGTTGATGTTTGTCTTGTAATCCAGTTTGTAATTGATCCTGAAAGGTGAGAGCTTCTTTGGCCATCTATATCTTTCCTCCCCACATTGTTTTCTTTGAGTTTCCTTGCTCTAGTTGAGACTTTGTTGTTTATGAGTCCTTTTCTCCAATGTTTTGGGTGTTTCTTTGTGTATAGCTTGGGTTCTTGTAGGACCTATGGTAGTGCTAGAGCCTCCCCCAAGCTCTTCTGAACTTTGTTCCAGTGGCTGAAACAGTAGGGGTGATGTTAAGTCAAGAGCCTGAGCTGTGACCACCCCTCTCCCAGGAGTGATGATCCTAGTCCAATTTCTGGTGTTTAGGAGGGCAGAAGATTGCTGAAGATTCTTGATATAGAAAAAGGCCCTATGGGGCTTATTATATGCAATTTTGGTGTGGCTAGGGGCCCACTGTGAATAGTTAAGTCCTGGAAGATTACGACTTGGAACTGTCTCTGTTCCTTAGGAGCTGTCCGCTGGGCTTAGAGTTAGGATGCTGACCAAGGGGTTTCTGATTTAGAGGAAAGCCCTGTGAGCTCCAGCCTGGGTCCCCTGTGTGCTGTAATTCACAGGCAGACTGAGTGAGATGCAGTTCCTGATGCAGCTAGGGGCAAGCACTGGATCCTAGGTTCTGCAGGATTGCAACCCAGGCCTCTGTCCACTTAGGAGGAGCTGGCGACCAAGCCTGGAGTTCAGGGTGCTCACTGAGGAGTTGTTAAGAGCCTCTGATATAGAACAAATCCCTTATGAGGCCCTGGCTCCTGCTGGGAGGTGCCAGTAGGCTGAATGGGTTGCCACAATGTTATTTTTCTATGAGAAAAAAATAAATATGAAAAGATTTTTCATTTAAAATTACATGCTGTGCCTCCTTGGTTTGCTTAGTGGCTAACTCTCAGCACTATCACCTGTATGGTCTGATTTTGAGCCCCGGCCAGGAATCTAGCCCACATATGGTGCAGCAGACCTCTCCTGTCTTACCCACTGCTCCCCTCAGCAGTGTATTTCAGTAGATCTGCCTGTTCTGCTATCCACTCTGTCACTGGTGAAGCCTCTCAACCTCACCCTAATACTTCAGGTCTACACCCCAGGTCTTGTATGCAAAAATAAATAAGTCTTTAAAAAAATTTAAAATTAGATTACATTTTTAGGTCAACTATTATTTGACATCTCATTGCATAATGCAATGCTGATAATAGCATTAGATGACTAGTGAAACAAACCTATAATTATAGTCATTAATCATATTTTCAACATTTGAAAATTGATTGTGAACAAAATTATTAGATATCCAACTGTATATATCTTCATAAAGACTATTTAAATTCTTCTCAAATGGAAATATTTTCTTCTTCTTTTCAAATATTTTATAAATCCCTGTTCTCCCTCTGGGTGCATGGAGGAAAAAAGATCAAATTTACAGATCAGAAGTTCTTCTATGATTTCAGATGATTATGTAATTATGCTTTGCCACCATAGATATTTACCAGGTGTTTCCTGTGTACATAATAGTGAGGTTCTAAAGACACAGGTCAAGGAGGAAGACCAAAATATGGTCACTGTCAGAAGAGTCCCTGGGAAATTGACAGCTACTTTGCCTTATTCCAAGGTGTCTATTGCAACATGAGAAGCTTCTGAACACATAACAGTTTAATAAGCTCAGTGATCTCTAGGAAACACTTGCCAAAAAGAAATCCCGAGGATCATGATTTCAAAGTGACTCAAACAGAGCTTTATAGTACAAAGTGCCTTTTCAATTAGAATGCTGGAAATCAGACAGTGTTAAGATGTAAGGTAAGGAGGGTGGGCTGGTTAGGACTGCCTAGGGCCTTTCACATTGAATTCAGTCTTTGAAGAAACCTGCAGTGCAGTAGATACCAATTCCTTGTATTTTCTCCCTTGTTTAGGCTTTGGGTGCCTTTATATATATAGGCTTTTAGTCCATCAAAACTACTGTGAAGCAGCTATTAGTTTTAAAAAGCTTTTGTTTCGAAGAAGTAGCCTTTTACCTCTCCCACACAATAAAATAAAATTACTAAATACTACAAATTTGGGATGTTTCTAATCATAGGGAAATTAAATGAGGGGATCATTTGAAAACTCTCTGTGTTGGAAACATCAGCTAACGACCTTTATTACTAATAATCTAAGCCCTCTGGCAATGAACCTAGACAACACTGATTAAGAAAGAAGCCTGCTGATTTTTTACAGCTATATAAAATAGTAGGAGTCTTTGTGTTAATAGAGAAAAGGTAGAGAAGAGAAAGAATTGTAAAAATGAATGAGCTATAAAAAAGAAGAGTCTTTTTTCCTTAATTTGTACTTATGTTAGAAAATTGACTAGCAAATATATAAAGGTTCAGAAACAATTTGAAATTAATGTGTGAGAACAAGTTTCTGAAATTAACAAATCCAAAAAAGAATAAAAGTTATATGGGCCTCCCTGGTGGCACAAGGGATTAAGTCACAGCACTATAACGCTATTGGCAGCCACTGCAGCCAGAGTTCAATCCCTGGGCAAGGAGCTGACCCACACGCCGCATCAGACCTCTCCTGTCTCATCCACAGCGCCCATCAGCAGTGGATCAGCCAATCTGCCTGTTCTGCTCCCCACTCTGTCTCTGGTGAATCCTCTCACCCGTCCATTCCTCTGGCCTACACCCCAGCTCTTGTATGCATAAACAAATAAAACAGGGGGCCTCCCTGGTGGCGCAGCGGTTAAGCACTGCACTGTGGAGCTGTCGGCAGTGGCGACACGAGTTCGACACCCGGCCAGGGAGATTCCCACATGGGGCGGCAGACCTCTCCTGCCTCACCCGCTGCTCCCCTCAGCAGTGTATTTCCATCAATCTGCCTGTTCTGCTCCCCACTCTGTCTCTGCTGCACCCTCTAGCCACCCCACACCTCTGGCCTGTACCCCAGCTTGTATGCATAAATAAATCTTAAAAAATGAAATAAATATTTTTTAAAAAAGAATAAAAGTTACCCACCAAATTCTATGACTTTTTCTACTCATGTTCCAAATAATATCTAAAGGCAACTCCATCAGGTACTTGAGACTTAGCAATGTCCTGGGCAAGTTCTCACCTAACTTTTGGTAGTGACTTTAGCCATTCAAATAATATTAGCCCTTAGGTATCTGTCCTGATAAGTGGTTTTCTGTTCTCTTGAAGTGCTATCAGGGAGCTGTTCTACTGCTCCACTGGCAAAGTTTTATTTTGTTTTTGTTTTTTTCCACAGAGGCAACTTTCATTGCTTGAAACACTTCCTTGATAGCTTATTTGAATTTTGTTTAATTACTGCTAGTCTACTTGTTCCTGTCTTAGAGGTTTAATAAATGCAGTTCGTTCATATTTCTTTTTACATTTTTAAAAGCTTTTAATATTTTAAATCTACATTGATCTAAACTAATCATTTGTATTTGTCTTATTTAGATGCCCCCCCACAAACATTTAGTAGTTGTATTAGAAAATTTCCTTATTAAAAATAATTTGCCATAGGGCCTCCCTGGTGGCATAGCAGTTAAGCACTGAGTTGTGGAGCTGTCGGCAGCAGCGATGCGAGTTCGACACCCGGCCAGGGAGATTCCCACATAGCGAGGCAGATATCTCCTGCCTCGCCCACTGCTCCCCTCAGCAGTATATTTCCGTTGATCTACCTGTTCTGCTCCCCACTCTGTCTCTGGTGAACCCTCGTGCTTCTCATGCCTCTGGCCTGTACCCAGGCTTGTATACATAAATAAATACATCTTTAAAAAAATAATAATTTGTCATAGAAATATTATGAAAAAGCATAAAAACAGATTGAATAAAATTGAAATCATCAGCAATCCGAAAACTTTTTGGAGATAACCACTTTTATTATTTTTTTTAAAGATTTATTTATTTATGCATACAAGCTGGGTTACAGGCCAGAGGCATGGGGCAGCGAGAGGGTTCACCAGAGACAGAGTGGGGAGCAGAACAGGCAGATCGATGGAAATACACTGCTGAGGGGAGCAGTACGCAAGGTAGGAGAGGTCTGCCCTGCCATTTGGGAATATCCCTGGGCAGGCATCGAACTCACATCGCAGCTGCTGACAGCTCCACAGCACAGTCCTTAACCGCTATGCCACCAGGGAGGCCCAAGATAACCACTTTTAAAAGTAATTGTCTTTCTAAAAAAAATTGGTACACAAAATTTACCTTAACAATGAGAATTTTCCCATGATGTAATAAACATAAATTTTATTGGTAATCCAATGCTCAATATGCAGAATGTAGTATTCCAATAGGTATTCCAGACGAAAAAATATCAACTTGAACAACTAGTTATTTCAAAACAAATCAGCACATAAATTAATAACTAGTTAATTTGACCTTTTGATTAATATATAAACTGTTGTATGACATGATAAATCAGTTT
>PVIJ01018458.1:0-26305 GCA_004024925.1 Scalopus aquaticus | reverse complement strand
ACAGATCAGAGGTGTGGGGTGGCGAGAGGGTTCACCAGAGACAGAGCGGGGAGCAGAACAGGCAGATCAGAAATACACTGCTGAGGGGAGCAGCGGGTGAGGCAGGAGAAGTTTGCCACACCATGTGGGATTCTCCCCGGCCAGGCGTCGAACTCGCATCGCCGCTGCCGACAGCTCCACAGCGCAGCGCTTAACCGCTGTGCCACCAGGGAGGCCCCCGGTAATAATGGCTTTTTAAATGTGAGTTAAGTAGTGCATCATAGTTTGAGAAGGCCACAGTAACAGCAGAAAGTCCTTTATTTGGAAACAGGTTACTTGAGTTCAATCCAAACTTTACTACTTACCAACCATGTGACTTTGGGGGTGTTATTTAACTTGTCTGTGCTTCTTTATGTATAAATTAGAGATAATACTACTCTTACCTCATAGGACAGTTGAGAAGATTAAATGAGCAAAATATGTGTGAACCACTTGAAGCATTTGATAGTACATACCTCCTAGTATACGTGTTAGCAATGGGCCCCCCAGGGTCATTGGACCACACACTCTCAAACTGATTCAACTAGGAAGAGAGGCACTAAATACAGACTTGGTGAATGTACTATCAGAACAGGTTGTGCCTCCAAGACCAAGTTCTAGAACTACAGCACAGCACTGGCTGGAGATGAGTGTTACCTCTGGAACCCCTAAAGCTACTGTAGACCATACTGGCAAAATGAAATGCTGGTAGCTTCCTTATACTTCATCTGACCATATCTGTATCATTGTCTTATGTTGTGGATACTCTAGTCAAATGTCTACCCAGGTAGAAGGTGGGAAGTGACTTTTAGCAAAATGTGGGCAATACAATCTTCATGCTGGGAAAGATGTAGAGATAGTACTCAAAAGATTTTGAACAGATAAGAATATCGCCTGTCCACCACCATCATGTGGGAAAACTAGTGAAGAATCAGTTTCATTGGGGTATAGTATACAGTATGAAGTATAAAATATAGATGTATAAAAATAAGGCTTAAATAATCCATTATTTAAGACATTAAATGTCTCTTCTCATTTGAATAATGTTTCCATTACATTGGACATTCAAGCCTGTAATTTATAATTAGGTATTTTACATAACCTTGGTTAATGAATATGAAAATTATTTGACAATTGCTTAAAATTCTGTAACAACCTATATTCTTTTAAAATACATTACATTTTAATATATTTGACCCTGTATTTCTTAGGTTTAGCAAGTGGAATCTTGTCTGAAGTGGTGAAATCTCAATTAGCTGTTATTAGTAAAAAGGAACCGTGGACAGACTGAGAAGGGAACTTTTCACTGATTCAGATGAAAAGCAAAGGAACTTTTAGAAACATGAAAGACTATTGGAAGCCGAAAACATGCACAAGGGAAAACTAGGCAAGTATCTTTAAGTAGCTCATTTGGAAAAAATCTTTATTTATAAACATGAGTTGTGAACCATAACAGTTACCTTAAGGTATGGTATTTTCCTTAATATGAGGACATCACTATTTAAATTGGGATATACAACTTTAAAGGTATATAAAGGTATATAAAATTTAGATTCTTTACCTAAAGATCTTCATATTTGTCTCATCCCTAAGTCAGTGACTCAGATACATTCATAACTTTTAAAATAGCTTACATACAATGTTGTTTTGATAGTTTTCCTCTCATTTTCATTCTGCTGATCAGAAATGTTAGGATGTCTCAGTGGGTTGTCTCCTAGCAAATCTGAACCCTTGATTATATAAATCACAACTCTCTATTATTGTCCATACCTACATACCAAGTTTCAACAGGGTGAAACAACCCAAATCTTTATTTCACAGTTTCATGTAATTAGGTTAATGCTGACAATAATGACCCTTGCCTTTCTTTACCAACATATACTTCTCTATTGATCCTTTGCAGAATGAGATTCAGTACACATTAGATAAGTGAAATGTTCTTCTCTGCCTCAAAAAAAAAAAAGTCTGCCTCATATTAGACCTTAATGCTTTCCCAGCTAATCAATCCTGACACCCCTCGTCATGCTTATAGGCAGAGCAGCTCCTCGCCCCTCTTGTAGATGCCTTGGCTGCCATGCAGAACACTGCCCCACCCTTCTGCACATGTGTATGTGGTGGCTGTGGGGACATGGCCCTTCTGGACTAAATTTCTGGGGATTTTGTTGTTCTGTGGAGGTTAGAATGCCAAAAACTACATTTCTAGTGAAGGTTCAAGTGCAAGTTAATTTCTACCAGTTATGTATATATGATAATTTGAAAGGGAATGTGAGGCAGGGCCATCACCCTGTTGTAGTTCATGGCTGGTGCCATACATGCAGAGCCTTTAGATTTGTCTGCTGTCACACTCTAGTGCCTAGTCACTAGTCTTGTGGGGTCAAGAGGCCCTGCAGTAGTGACATCCATGACTCCATACTTCTGGGTTGCTGCTATGTTAGTGTATTCTACTGAACAGCTTCATTTAGAAACTTCTAATTCCTCCCCTTCCTTATTGTGGCAGAGGTGACAGCTGCTGCCTCCACCCAACCAGCTCCATGTGGTCATTTTCTTGAAGTTATTCATGGAAATCCAGTCTGGAGTCTGCTCACCTAACTTCCAGAAATGTCAGTACTGAATACCTTTATAACTGGAATAACTATAGATTGTATCATTTCCTGTTCTATATTCTACACCTCCTTTTTTCATTTCCACCCGCATGGCAATCCCTACTGCAGCTAAATAAATAGGAATTCCAGAAAGACAGTAACAAAAGAGTGGAAATAAATAAATAATCAATGCAAGACAATTTACCAGAATCTAGGTATAGACTACCAAACCAGAGAGCCCAAGTTATCCAAGTCATCACAAAATGGTAGAATATCAGGGATAAGAAGAACATCAAAAAGCTTCTGATGAGAAAGTTGTCATGTAGAAAAAAGCAAATGATACCAGACTTTCCAAGAGAATACTAAAAAATAACAAAGCAACCTGATGCAAATTTTGATAGTAAATTTTTTACTGGCATTTAATACAGCTGATACATCCTGCTAGTCAAATGTGAACATAGAATATATATGCCCAGTCAACCAAGTATGAGACTAGAATAAAAATACTTTCAGACAGAGGCAGAGAGAAGAGAAGCAACTTTACTCCCATGCATCTCATTTTAGGAAACTACTGATAAATGTGCTTTACCAAAAAGAGGGCATAAGCCAAAAAAAGAACACATGGAATCTAGGAAGCAAGAGATTCATAGATAGTTGCAGTAAAAGGAAGTTTTAGGGCACAGCTGTGAAATAGCCCAGGGAACAGCCAGTGGAGACAAGAGCAAGGTTGAGATGTGTGGGAGGGAGATGAGGTGGAGAGAGGGCAGAAATGGAAATGGTCTATTTAATGTGCTTGAGTAGTCAAGTTTTTTATAAATGTTTGACAAATATTGGAGAATAAGGAAACATCACTAGGTACATAAAAAAACTGCAAGTAATACATGAGACAATTATTGCTACTCTAGGAAAAACAAAACTGTGCAACAAAGGATATGTAACTATAGTATACTACCTAGCTCAAAAGCAACATGTAATCATAATCTTAAAAATACTGTCTTTTTTCTTATATTTTAAAAGAACAGGTTTATTGGTCAAAGGAAGGGAGAAGAGCTTGCACAGACACAAGTAGGCAGAAGGAGCTGCTCTATTGAATTTCTAAAAATAAACTGGAGGAGATGGGAGAGGAAATGGACAGAGGATAGTATTAGAGACCTGAATCTACAAGTCATGTTAACAGGAACTTAATAAATAATTGCTGAAATTGATAAATCTAAGGACAACAATGTACATATTAGAAATATGGAGGTAAACAGAAGAATCAACTAGAAGAGCTAAAAGTTGCACTGGGGGTGAATTAACTAAGCAGGGAATGACTGCTTTTCATTGGAGGTTTATTTATTAAGTGGACATTTCATTTATTTTAAGAAACTATACAGGTGTAGAAACAACCAAAATGCCCATTGACAGAGCAGTGGATTAAGATATGCTATATATACACAGTGGACTACTATTCAGTCATTTTTTTTAAATTAACTCTTGGCTATTTACAAAAACATGAATGGATCTGGAGGGGATTGTGCTAAGTGAAATAAGTCAGGAGAAAAACAAATACCATATAATTTCATTCGTGGACTATAGAGAAAACAAAGGAACTGACAAAACTAAATGAAATACGACTAAATATGATTACAGAATTGAGACTACTAGAAGAAGTGGGAATAAACAAGGGAGGGAGCACAGTGTTCTAGGGGAAAGAATTATGGGTGCTTGGATGGTGGGGGTGGGGTGAGGAGGTGTGAAACTATTCCCCAAAATCATATAACCAAATGTTACCTCAATAAAGTGGGGAGAAAAAGAAAATACACAGGTTGAGGAAAATTTAGAAAACAAAGTATGAAGAAAACAAAAATTACCTGTGAAATCTCTGTATGTGCTTAATCGTAGTATATTGTCCTTCAATATTCTGAGGATGAATATCCTTTTTATAATAGCAAATATCCTGACAATTTCATAGCCAAAAACGTATTTCACTATTTTAATCTTCAATTTCTCTGGTGATAGTATTTTCTCCTATGTTTTACATACAAACTTCACTTCATTGCTTTTTCTTTTCTTTTTTAAAATTATCTATTTATATTTTACATGGTTGTTCTCTCTCTCTTTTTTACAATGTCTGCTTTCTTTTCTCAGGTGTAGTCCCCACAGAATTCCACAGAATTTCCATCACCAGTTCACCTGTGCACCATCCCCCTAGTCCCTTGTGCTTTTCCCCGCCCTACTTTTGATCCTTCTCCCTCCCCCTACATTGTTTTTTCTTGTCTTTTGTTTATTTTCCCTTTTTTTAAAAAGACTTATTTATTTATGCATACAAGAGCTGGGGCATAGGCCAGAGATGTGGAGGGAGTGAGAGGGTTCACCAGAGACAGAGTGGGGAATAGAACAGGCAGATCTACTGAAGTACACTGCTGAGGGGAGCCGCGGGCAAAACAGGAGAGGTCTGCTGTGCTATGTGGGAAGCTCTCTGGACGGGGAGCCAACTTGTGCTGCAGTGGCTGCTGATAGCTTCATAGTGCTGAGACTTCAACCCCTTGCACCACCAGGGAGGCCCTGGCAGAGGATTTTAAGCCCCAGATGAGATCCCAGGCCTGACCAACACCTAGACTTCAGTTTGGTGAGACCCTGAGCAGAGACTACAACTAATTAGGGTCTAGATTCCTAACCCATGGAAACTGTGAGTAACAAATTTGTGCTTTTTTTAGCCACTAAATTTATGATAATTTCTTATGCAGCAATGGAAAACTGATAGTATTCAAGCTGATATTACTGATATTACTAGGGCTTTGATCTTGAAATCTCAGGAACAATAACAGCTGATTTTAAGACTTTGTACATAGAATAGCTGGGTCTTTGTTTTAATTATTTTGTATACAAAATCTCTCTATGACTAGCTCTGTCAAACTCTTGCCATTTTCTTTCTTAAGAAAATCAAAGCCCTATTACCTGTAAGCATTTTTGCTATGCTGACTCACTATGAATCAACAAAGAAGTTTAATACTTATGCTCTTGGATTCATTCCTGCTATTTTCTGTCTGACTCTATACGATTTATGTTACTTTGCTATGGATTTCACTCCCTTATAGAACCACATATGTTTGAACTCCTCTTCATTTATTATGGTAACTAATAGGCTGCATTAAGCCTCCTTGGACTGGAGTTCCTTCAACAGTCCACAGCCTTGTATCATTCACTGCCCAGAAGGTAGGTCTGTCTCTTTCTCAGAATGCCCCTCTAATAATAATTTCCTGATTCAGTAGACTGGAATTGTGCCGGTTGGTTCCTTCAGATGATCCACAATAATTAATCTCTAAGTCATTCAAAGAAGTTAGATATAATACCATGCTATTTGTTTTATTTAGGAGATACAATAAGAAGCATTCTTAACACTAAATCATTATTTAAAATGCCCCAAACTCTTTTAGGGGTTAATTTGCTAAATAAAAATACATTATTTTTAAAAATCACCAAAAATACTAAAAGATTTGTAATCTTCTAAGATCTCTGATAAAAGACAGAAAGTAAAAAGTCCTATCAGAGTTGTAAGCACAAGTGATTATGAAAGGTAGTATGTGGTTAAGGAAGACAAACTTGGCACAGGTGAAGTTTAATGTGCAGTTTGAAGGAAGAAAAAAAGGCTGGTAAGGACTGGGAAATGCTGAATTGGAAGGAAATTAAACTAGTAACAAATTGGTCTCAAAATGCCTTATGCTGATCCTAGCCTTCACATCATTTTTATAAATATGTAAGCTGAGACACAAAACATTTGTCCTTATTTTCTGTAAATGAACCAAAAACTTGGGCTGTGTAAGGCTGACCCCACTTTCCTGTAGTAAACATTAACTTCACTTAAACTACCCCTATTACTTGCATTTAATTTTTAGTAAGGATATCTAAAGAATTTACTAGAAATGGAAATCAGACTATTAAATACAGAAGGGGCAATATAACAGATTAAAGACTCTTTACTGTGTTCAGGTTCTTTGCAAAATTTGGAATAATTGAAATGCAAAAAGGAAAAATAATTTCAGAAAAGAATAATGCTGACATTTTCAGATACCCTGCCAAAGTTAAGCTCCTCTCCTGGCACGACTTAGCTGATCACCAGTGCAGGAATGAGCTGCTGCTGATTTCCTGCCAAACCCCCACCCCCACATCCATTCCCAATTCAGGCGAGCAAGTAGGCCTTGTCACCACTCTAGGGTCAGATCACTAGAAAATGCTTAGGCGTGAAATGTCATCGCTATTTCAGTAATTGAAGCACACGCTATTTCCTATTTTTCCCTTCAAAATACGAGTACTAGTTAAATTTTTCAGGGCATTCAGATTTAGTTCAAGACCTACATATCATGATTTTATTTAAGCATTCTCAGATAACTTTCTATTCTCCCAAACTCTTTGTACCTCTATACCTTAAAACATTTTTCAAATTAGAGTCGCTCCCAGCACCGCCGTGGTGGCCTTTGGGTTAAGTTTCAGCACTATCACTTCGATGGCCCAGCAAGACAGACTGAGCTAACTCACATGGCACAGTAGACCCCTCCTGTCTCGCCCACTGCTCCCCTCAGCAGTGTACTTCAGTAATCTGTCTGCTCTGCTCCCCACTCTGTCTCTGGTGAATCCTCTGTCCCCTCTGCACATCTGGCCTACACCCCAGTTTTTCTAGGCAAAAATAAATAAAATGTTTTTTTAAAAAAATTAAATAATCTGTGGAAAGAGATCATATTGTCATCTTCATTATTATTTGCTTTTATTATGTAAATTTCCAAAATACACAAAGGTAGAAAGAATAATAAAACATGTCCCTCATGTCCCCACAGCCCAAGATTAATAACAATACTGATCAACAGTCACTAATTTTGTTTCCTGTACCATCTTACATATTCTTTTCTCTCCTCTGAGATGTTTTTAGAACAAAAAACTACGGCTGGATGTGTAATTTTTTATAGAGAGAAGTCAAACAAATTGCAGAAACTAGGTCTCTGGCTGCAATCTACCTGGAGGAGGATAGCAGCACTAGCAGGGGAGGTCGTCATGAAGGCAGCACTAGCCCAGGGCAAGGGCACAGAAAGATCCATGAACTTTTAAAATGTATATTTTCTGAGGAAAAAACAGCCAATTTTGACAGCAAACCAAAAAAAATAAATAAATAAATAAAAGCTCTTAAGATTTTGTTTTATCTTAAGTATAGGAATACTGTGTCTTTATTCATTTATTTCAAGGTGTTTTAGGCTTAAAGTACACATGATTACATTAGTTTAAACATTCTATTGTAAGCAGGATGCTAACCCATATGTTCTCAGTTCCTTCGGTGTTTAACTACTCTTAAGGACCAAAGACAATATTATTTCACAAATTTTCTGAAATACATTAAAAAGTTTCATCATCTTTTACATTCAAGAAAAGTATTGTTGTTGGTTCAACTCTGATTATACAGTGTATTTCCATTTCTTTGGCCTTGGAAAGGTGGTGATTAAATTCTTTGAAACTGGTCTGGTCCTTAAACAAATCTCTATTTCCAAACATTTAACATAGAGTCTTTCAAGTAGTGCCTTGTGTATTTTTTTAAAGGTTTCTTTTTATTTATGCATGCGTGCAAGAACTGGGGTATAAGGCAGAGGTGCAGGGGGGTGAGAGGATTCTCCAGAGACAGCGGGAAGCAGAACGGGTGAATTGACTGAAATACACTGCTGAGGGGAGCAGCAGGCGAGACAGGAGAGGTCTTGATAGTGCTGAGACTTTAACCCCTGAGCACCATCAGGGAGGCCCCTCCCTTGTCTATCTTTCAGTGTAAATGTATCCCAAGTGAATACCTCCTTCTGGCACTAGCATGTTTGGGAAGTGGGTTTTTCACAAGACTTTCTATGTTAGTCCTTCCTGCAGCGGTGTTCTCCTTGCCACTTGGTGTCCCTCTCTGGCTCACAGCCCTGCCCACATCTCCACCCCACCCTCCTCTGGAAGGAATGCTGATGTTTCCGTGATGGCCATGACATGATAGGAGAGGGCCTTTCTTCCCTGTTCTTTAAGCCTTCTGTTACTCATGCCAACTGCTCACTGAAGCATAGGGGGTAGCATAGAAAGGGAATAACTACACACCAACAATTTATTAAGAGAGAAAAATCCACTGGATTTTTTTTTTTTATGATATTGGTTTCATATAATTATCACAGCCTTACCAGGAAAGAATAACTTCTCATTCCCTTTCATCAATCCAGGTAGGAGAGTAAGTTCTAAGTCCACTTGCAAAGTACATAGCTATTGTGATTTGTGTCCTTTCTGGGGGACTAAACTAAACTACTTCAGAAGCTTAAAGCTTTTACTTAAAGAGGCTGTGTGACTCATCATAACTCCACCCCACCAAGCAGCATCTGTGGTAGAAACACCTTTGAGAGGATGGAGTGAGGAAACCAGGGGACTAACTGCAAAGTGCCAGACTGAAAACTGTATTCGTTTTCTAGGCTGCCCTAATGATGTACCACAAACAAGGTGGCTTAAAACAACAGGAATTTATTCTCAAACAGTTCAAGGCTTGAAATATGAAATCGAAGTATCACAAAGCCTTGCTTTTCTGACACCTGGCCTCTTCCGGTACAATGCTGGAGTTCCTTGGCTTTTCTACTTTGCAGATACACAACTTCAATCTCAACTTTTACTCATGTAGTACTTTTTTTTATGTCTCTGTCTTCACATTGTTGTCTTCCAAGAGGGCATCACTCATATTGAAGCATGGGCTCACCTATTCCAGTGTGAATTCATTGTAACAAATTATATTGGTAGTGATCCTGTTTCCTAGTCCCAATTTCAAATAAGTTTACGTTCAGACTTTAATACCTTTTCCTTGTAGAAACACAATTCAGCCCATAACAAGAGTAACAGCTCTGGATGCCACGTGTAGGGTAAATGAAAGAGTCATCAGATTTTTCCGCCCTCCCATCAATGATAGCCCTCCGCAGGCCACACACATGCCTGATGGTGGGCACCTGAAGTAGAGTGTGGGCGTGCATGAGTGGGTATACCTGGGCCTGGAGAGACTAAAGCTGTAAGGGTGGCATCACAGAAAGTGGCAGCAGCGGGAAACAGAGAGTGTGGAGCAGAGGACCATTCAGGGTACAGTAGAGAGACCACGAGAGAACGCCAGAGAACCCAGAGAGAGTGAAGATTTGCCGGGGGCTGGGAGGCCTGCCAGCCTCCTGGCCCCGGGCCTCCTTGCCTGCCCTGTACCTGGTTGCCTCACTACAAAATATCATTAAAAGCCTAAAAAGCCACCAAGGGCTCCAGGACTCCCCCTTAACCTGTCTGCCTAGCTCCATAGAGAAACTGTGCCGTGTCTTCCTGTCACTACACCAAGCCTGGTGTGGAGGAGCCAGCCGCTGATCTTTGAATAGGCCAAGTAGGCTTGAATATAACTATTTCAGCATGAACCAACTAAAGATCAGAGACTCTCCCAAATTTTCTGGACTCTGTAAGCATTTAAACGCTTACACAACCTTAGGAAAGGAAGGAAATCTTCCCCAATCTAACCTCCACCATCCCAAATAATATCTGTGCTTGCATTTCCTCAAAGGGATAGATTTGATGACTCTGCACCTAAGTGTATGGAAGCATATTCAGGTGATTACACTTGACCTCACTATTTTAAAACTCCCTGAGCCATCACCCCACCCCCAGCATTTCTCATTGGTTGCTTTTTCAAGTGCCTCATGCTTTCATTTACCTCCCACCCTTAGAATGCTTCTTTGTTCTTTGCTAGTCAAAACATTTATTACCTATGTGCACAATAGGTTCCTGCTAGTCAAAAGTACCACCTACTCCTGGTTGGCAGGTTTAGCAATAAAATGTTTTGCAGTTACAATTTTTTTAATACATCCTTTATAAAATTTGTATAAAGAACTTACTTTCCTACCAGATCCTGTGAGGAGAAGGAAAGGGATAAAAAATTGTGTTTTTCTATTCATACAGTCTAATCCTTAGGGGTTGATAATATGGGAGGCTAGATTTTTTTTTTCTTCCAGTTATATAAAAGTCAAAGAAATGCCCAATTTCTACTCAAATTCATTTGAGATGCCACCACTGTTTTTTTTTCCCTTAGCATTAAAACTAAGCTCTGTCTACAATTTTTCAAATCCCATAAATAGCGACCTCCTACTCAGAGACAAAATGGAAACTTCTGCACACCGTTCTATAATCAAAGCATCTTCACACAGTTGCACAGAAGAAAAAAATCCAAGAAATAAGACAACAGGCAAACTATATTTATAAAATCATATAAATATTATGTAAAAGCATTTTAGTTATATTTGATAGTACTGCGCAACTAATTATCAATAAAATAATTCTAAGCCACCTTGTTTATTGAATATTTTTTAAAAATTCCCATTAAACAACAAGAAGATGTGGGACTGTTAGAAATTGCCATTCGCTCTCCTTTAACAAGAAGTCATTAAGGCATGTTTAGCAATTTTTATATTTACATGTAGGATCATTTTGCAAAAAGCAATTTATTTTTAAATCATATATACAAATTTTTTCTTCAAGGCTGTGTGTATTTGTAACCCAATGCATGAATACATTCCCAGCCAGCCCAGGGAAAAATTACTGTGATTCATTAACTCATCTACCTAAAACTTTACTAGCCACAATGTTGAAGACCAGCTTCGAGATAATCTATTAAATGTAAATGAAGAAAGAAGTGGGGTGGGAACTAGGGGGTGGTGCCTTTGGTTTCCTTATTTAAGAACTGAGAGCTGTGTCCAGAGTCTCCTGCTACTGCAGGGTAGAACCAGAGTGTTGCAGATGGTATCTCTTAAGTAATGAGACACCAAGCAAAGATGTGGGAGGGAGGTAGCATATTTATATTGAAATCATGGCTATTAGATTCTGATCATGGGCATTAGATCTTGAAAAAACAGATTGAAAACAAAAATTATCCAGTATTCAGTGGAATAAACAGGAGTACACAGACAAGTGAGGGATATAGCAGAGATCCTCCCTGCTGCTTAGAGACTTGAGAGTCAATGCAATCTTGAATTACAAATCAATGTTCTTAATACCCCTCTCCCCCTCCATCCCTTCATTGCTCCTCTTAAAACTAAATTTAGTATGGGCCTTTCTCACTTGTGTGAGATGGTATCCTATTATAATTTTAATTTGAATTACCCTGTTAAGTGGTGAGGTACATGTTTTCATGTGCCTGTTAGCCATCTATATGCCTTCTTTGGAGAAGTGTCTATTTAGCTTTATTTTTTGGTCTAGGGGGTGGGGGTTAATTTGTTTTTTGTTGTTGTTATTGAGTTGTATGAGCTCTTTGTAGATTGTGGATATTATCTCCTTATTGGATGTATGATGTGCAAGTTTTTTTTTTTCCCACTCAGTAAGATGTCTTTTTCTTTTATAAATTTCATTCTAATATTTCCATTTGCTATACAGAAGCCATTTAGTTTGATGTGATCCCTTTTGTTTTTCTTTGCTTTTGTTTCGCTTGCCCTCTGGAGTTTAGTCCCCCAAAACATCCTGAAACCAACATCATGAAATGTTCTGTCTATATTTTCTTCTGTGTATCTATGGTTTCAGGTTTTAATGCAAGTCTTTGGTCCATTTTGAATGAATTTTTTTATGGTGTGAGATAGTTGTTTTGTTTCATTCTTTTGCATGTGGCTGTCTGGTCTTCCCAGTACCATCTGATAAAAATACTTTTCCTTGTGGTGTCATAACATACAACTGAAAAGGTGGGAATCTTGATCCCTAAATCATCTACTTTGGTATAAACCAAAGTTACCTCAAGAAAAATAATAAAACTTAAAAAATAAAAACAAATTTACAATGTCATTTAGAATGGAAAGTTTTCAGTTTGAATATGTTGTATTTGAACAGTATTATTAAATCATTAATGTATTATTTTTCTCCATATTTAGCCATTTCAAAGTAGTAACATATAATGGAGGTCAAAATGATAGTTAAATATCCTTTTAACATTGAAGTGAGTTTCTAGCCTGCATTTCAAAGATTCTCAGCAAGTCTAGTATTTTCTTTTTCTTATTTCTTAACTGCTCACAGAATTAATAAAAAGGGTATCATCAATATCGCATTCTACACCTACTTGTGAATGTTTGTTGCCCTGGCCACCAGCATCTCGGTAAGACTATTAACTTAGTACTTCAACTGCTTTTTTTATCCCAGCAGCTATAAGTGCCTCTGAAAGGCACTTAGCAGTAGATCATACCCTTACTCTAACAAGCACAAGTATTAGCAGTTTAATGGCCCCGTTATAATTTTTTTCCATGAATTTTCATATTATCTCATAGTTTTTAAAGTACTGATGTAGGGCCTCCCTGGTGGCGCAAAGGGTTTAGTCTCAGCACTATGAAGCTATCTGCAGCCACTGCAGCAAATGAGTTTGATCCCTGGCCAGGGATTTAACCCACATGGCACAACAGACCTCTCCTGTCTTACCCACTGCTCCCCTCAGTAGTGTATGTCAGTCAATCTGCCTGTTTTGCTCCCCACTCTGTCTCTGGTGAATCCTCTTCTCCTACCTCCCCAGCCCCACCCCCCACCTCTGGCCTAGACTTCAGTTCTTGTGTGCATAAGTAAATAAATCTTTAAAAAAAAAAAAAAGAAAGAAAGTGGAAACTGGATATTATAGACCAGAGTTTAATATGTATAATAAAATGATAGGTACTTTTTTTTGAAAAAGGCAAAATAAGCTTGAGTTCCGTATATGGATATAAAGTGCTTGTTGCACAGGAAAGTAGTAGTTCTATTTTCTGCTGGTCAGACCACAAGAGATAAGGTTCAATTTGGAAAAGCATAATCTTGGAAAAATATGGAGGAGCGTCTCCAGAACAGAAAGGATCTGGAAATAGTCACAGGGACAGCATAGAAGGAATTTGGATTGCCCTGAGGAAGCAGACAATAGTTTGAAAACAATGAGCCACTAAGTAAAGTGTGAACTTGTTTTATATTGATCCATAGAACTAGAATCCAGACAGATATACATTTCTGATTAAATTATTTAAAATTATGTACTAGCAAATAGACCTGTCTAAAAATGGAATATGCTGAATTGGAAGGTAGCCATTAAACCACCATTCAAACAAAATATGTCTATCAGATGTCTAGCAGATGTCTATCAGGGACACTCCAGAGTTCTAGAATAGAATTGCTATCCAATAGGATGTTGTGCAGTGATGGGAATGTCCTAGATCTGTCTTATCACTACAGTACCCACTAGCCCTATGTGGCAGAGTTCTTGAAGTATGCTAGTGTGACCAAGGAAGTGAATTATTTCAAGCAATTACGATGGAAATTTAAATAGGTGTATAGACAGAGTGGCTACCATATTGGACAGCACAGCCATAGATCTAGAAGCAATCCCTGAACTGGGTAGGAAATGGAAAATACCTTTAAGATTTTAAAGCTTACCATCAATGATTCACCTTTCCCTGCCTCCTTTCCCACCTTCCTACTCCCCACTCTAACAATACTAAATTACTTACATTTTATTAAATACACAATGCTGTTTCATGTTTGTAAATGTTTTCTTTGCATGGAATGCCCACTGCCAATGTGTTCTGCTTTTATTCCTTTTTCCTAACATTCTCAGTTCTTCTGTAAAACCTGGCACCCCAATACTTTTGTATCTTGAACATATATCTCTTACTAAATGCATCATACAATATTCAATATTTACATCTCCCTCTCACTCACTCTCTCTGAGTTTTTGAGGGTAGGGAAGCTTCATATCTCTTGCATCTATTGTAACAGTAATGCTATTGGACAGAGGGAGGGTGAGCATGCCTTGTATTTCAACACATGTACTCATAAAACACTTCCTAAGAAATCGCTTCCTCATAAGGGGCAGATATTACAACTTATAATTTAGAGTTGAGAATAGGAGAGTCAAAATTTTAAAATAACTTGTCTGATATAATTCAAAAAGAGTAAGTAGAAGGAATTGGCATATGATAATATTTTAACACCCATCTCAGTTTCTTATTCATGAACATCATTATGTTCGGTTAAGTACAGTTACTGTGGAAGAATTTTAACTAAGGCTTTAGAGCTGCAAGGGGTCTCAAGATAATCCTATGCCTTTCATCAATGAGATCCAAAATAGCTAAATAAATTTTGCAAGGTTACTCAGCCAGAAATTTTTAGAGTTGACTTTAAAACCAGGTCACGTTTTCATTGAGGATTTCTCTCTCTGATATACCATACTGGTTGTTATTTTTAAATTAATTATGTTCAAATTTTTCTGAGTGCCACTGTCAAAGGACATCTCAATGAAGATGTCTAGGAAGTTTTAAATTTTTTTGGGTTAGGGATTTAGAAAGGGGTTTGTGCTGAAGATATGAGCTTATTTGAGCACATAGCAAACTTTTCTATACTGGACATTGGGATTTCTCAGTGATAGTATTTTGAAGTAGAAGAAAAACTAATCAAGAATAATATTGAGGGGTCTCCCTCATGGCACAGAGGTTAAAGTCTCAGAGCTATCAAGCTATTGCAAGCCACAGTGGCATAAGTTCAATCCCCAGCCAGGGAGCTAACCCACATGTTGCAGCTGACCTCTCCTGTCTCACCTGCTGCTCCCCACAGCAGTGTATTTCAGTAGATTGTCCTGTTCTGCTCCCTACTCTGTCTCTGGTGAATCCTCTCACCCCCTGCATCTCTGGCCTACAGCCCAGTTCTTGTCATAAATAAATTAAAAATAAATCTTAAAAAAAAAGAATAATATTGACATATGCAGAAGAGGAGCTTCTGAAGAATAAAATTGGTTAGAGGTAGAGGTGTACTAAGAAAGAGTGATGAGGTAGAAATTGAGGAATTTCAAGAAGGAGAGTTATCAGTTCTCATTGTCTTAGCTCAAGATGCTAGAAGAAAATATAGAGTGGTAACTGTAACTAGATAGTTATTTCTGACTATTCTGGAGGCTGGAAGTTCAAGATGAAGGCACTGGCAGATTCAGGTTCTGGTGAGTGCTTTCTTCCTGGCAGGTAAAAGGGAAAGAGGGGGAGGGGGGCGAGGAGGAGGAGAGCAGGAGAGCAAGAGAGCAAGCTCTCCTTTCCTCTTCCTATTACAGTACTATTTCTAATTCCATTATGGGAGTCCAGCCTTGTGATCTCTTCTAATCCTAATTATTTCCCATAGTACTCATCTCTAATACCATCACATTAGGGTTCAAACACAGGAATTTGGTACACAAACCTTCAGTCCACAACAAGGATTAAGGGGATCCTTTAGATCAAGAAGCAATTTGTGGCCTTGATCAGAACAAATTTTAGTGAAGTTGTGAGTGTGGCAGTTTGATGGCAGCAAAAGGCAGAAAGCCAAGACCAGACCTTAGTCTAATGCTCAAGTATCTGGCTTCAAAGGGAAGAAGAAAGATAGGAATATATTTAGAGGGGAGTGCAGAGCTGTTTTTAGAGATTTGGACATGCTTACATGCATCTAGAAAGTGTAAGTAAAGAATAATTTGGTAATTTTTAAATAATGGAGAGAGAGGAGATGATTAATGGAGAGAAGTCCCTCAGGTAATGGAAGAGAATTACACCAAGAGAAAGGAGAGTTGGGCAGGAGGTAAGCTTGCTGCTGGAATTACAGAAGAGAAAATAAATTGGGACCAGGAAAGTAAACATGTTGGTGTGAGCAGGGCCAGCTCATGGGCATGTGTCCTATGCAGTTGCACAGGGACTGGCTCTAGGAAGGGGCCCGAAGCTTGGCTTAATCTCTGCTGTGACCACTTTGAACTTCTTCATGATGTTATTTTTGAATATGCATTTTGTACTTGAAGCCCAGTGGAACATGAAGCATGCTCATGAACAGAGTAGCTATGTCTGGCAGTAGTATATACATACTCAAGTTTAAGCCCACAGACATAATAGGCAGCAGGCAGTTTGCCTGACTAACTGGTATTCATGCACAAATCTGTCACAGTCTATGGAACCTGCAAGGCTGTGAAGAGCCTGCCAGTACTGAGACCTGTGTCCTAACTGGCAGCTGTGATTGTGCAGTAGTAGCAAAAGCAGCAGTGGAGGTAAACACAGCTCTAGCCCAGTGAGCAAGGTGGAGCCCAGGTTGGACGCAACACCAGGATCTGGAGTGGCGTGCCAGTTTGGGTCTGTTCCAACATCCCAACTCCGCAGCATTTGCACAAATATTAATTCTCCTGTTTGAATACTGGGGCAGGAAAAAGAATGGTTGGTACACAGGCAATATACTTTACTTAAAAATTAATGTAACAGGGTCTCCCTGGTGGTGCAGGGATTAAAGTCTCAGCACTATCAAGTTATCCTGTCACTGGGGCCTGAGGGAGATGACCCTCATGGCGAGGCAGACCTTTCCTGTCTTGCCTGCTGCTCCCCTCAGCAGTGTATATCAGTAGATCCTCCTGTTCTGCTCCCCACTCTGTCCCTGGTGAATCCTCTCATCCCTCACACCTCTGGCTTATGACCCAGGTCTTGTATGCATAAAGAAAGAAAAATAAATCTTAAAATAATTCAACAAAGAAGTATCCACATTGAAATTGCAATAAAGCATATCAAAGGGTTATTAGAATATCTCAGAGTTCAGAATTTTTGGTTTTGAAATCCACTGCAACACTGCCAAGCAAAAATCCATTAAATCACTGTTCCAAAAATTTGTTTAATGGTCAGTTCAGACTTAACATGAAACTGATTTGTATGAACAGTTAAAATTCAAGAAAATTGTTTCACAAGAGTGATCAGCTCTAGATGTAAAATTTATATCTCCAAATAATTTATTGAGAGTTTATCTAAATGTGTCATGTCCTATAACCACTCGTTAGAGTTCCCATAATAGTTATATCATTAGAAAGAGCCTTCTCAAAGTTAAAAATTATCTAAAATTAAACAATCTTGCATTTGAAAAGATATTGCAAGTGAAAAGATGTTGCTTTACATTATACTGATTGAAAACACAGTTGCTAGGAGTAAAAATTTTGCCAAACAAATGAACTAGCAGAGAAGTGATCAGAAAAAAATCTTGTAATTTAGAATGTTACATTAACAAAATATTGTTATTTAGTATATAACATTATCAAAGATTATTTTTGCATTTTGTAAGTTTGTTTTATTCATGTATCACTATTACTCCAAATATATTTTATAATAATACATTTTTAAAGGGAAAAGCTTTATATTTTAGTACCTTTAACTAAACTTTTATGATCTTTTAAAAATAAGGGCCCCTGTATTTTCATTTTGCTTTGAACCTTGCAAATTATGTAGCTGAAGGGTTGTGTAGATGGGACGTTAAGGGAGTCCGAATCTAGTATACTGATTTTTTTTTTTTCCTTCTGGAAGGCTGGAGACAAGAAAATATGGTGGTAGGAGAACAGACAGACAATGCGTTCTGAGCTTTGGGCAAGTGAGAGTTTTTAAAACTCAACATGTGATGTGGGGAAGTAGTAAGGAAATATAGCACTGATGTCTGAGTGTTTTAAAATAATTTCAATATAATAATTTCCATAAACTTTTTTATTACTACATTCGTAGTTTTCATTCTATGACCAATAACAAAGAAAATCACATTTGGGAATTACTCTATTTATACCAAAACATTTCCTGGGTTTAATATCATATTGTGAATAGCTTGACTTGATATGAACCAAATGATACGGTAAAATCTCAATTGCTATAGATGATAGAGAATAAATAAAACAATTCATATAAACTGTTAAGCATTATAGATACTATAGTTACTAAATTTAGTTCTGGTAAGTGATCTATAAAGCATGAATTTTAAAAATATAATTTTGTTTACATTTAAAGGTAGAATATTTTGGGGCTTCCCTGGTGGCACAAAGGGTTAAGTCTTAGCACTATGAAGCTATCCAGAGCCATTGTAGCACGAGTTCAATCCCTGGCCAAGGAGCTGGACCATTTGGTGCAGGAGACCTCCCCTGTCTTGCCCACTGCTCTCCTCAGCAGTGTGTTTCAGTCAATCTGCCTGTTCTGCTCCCCACTCTGTCTCTGGTGAATCCTCTCACCCCAGCCCCACACTTCTGGCTTATACCCCAGCTCTTGCATGCATAAATAAAATAAATAAATCTTTTTTTAAAAAAAGAATTTTTCAGATTGTAAAATTGGCTTATCCTCTGTTGAAATTTGATTATATAGAGAAAAAAGTGCTCTATAAAATAAATAGAATATAATCATGATCACAGTTACAGATTATGTACATCATTAAAAATCACATAAATTTTAAAAAGGAATCTTAGAAGGTGAAAAAATCGCTAAGGTTGACCTCACAGGAAATTACCTTTGTACATTTATTTTTCATTATATGCCTTTACAGTTAAAATGCTGAAAATTTCTTAGCAGGGAGGAAAGATTCAGAGTGCATGATCTATACATTAATCATTGCAGAAGAGGATGTGGACAAGACTCTGGCTGTGGATTCTTGACACATATAAACTGTTTTCTGTCACTTCTAAACTATTTAAATATAAATAGGTCACTTGGGAGCACATTTAGATTTTCACAAATCACCACTCTAACTAGAATGTTTCACTTGCCCTCTTCATTTCAAACCAACGATTACTGACTGAGGGCATATATTTTGTGGTCAGGAGACTTGAAAGCATTAACACATTTTGTAAATTCCTTATATGTATTTGGGATTAATTTACTCCCACAGCAGGATCTGACTTATTAGAACTTCAGATATGTCTAAAGAAAATTCTATGTTAGACATGTCATTGAATTGCTTGCTGTCTCACCAGGAGCCCACATGAAAACAGCCTAGTGGAATAAACTTATTTTTGTCTTTTTCGTCCCATAATTTTCCCACAAAACAGCTGGCCTTTTCTAAAGTGGGGTTGACTAACCATTTAGGAGATTTGAAAAGGGACTAATTAGTATTTTAGGTTGATTGGGGATTGTATCTATTTTTATTTGGAAAAAAAAAATCACATACAGAGAAGTATTTGTTTGGTGGCTTGCCCTGAAGATTACTTTTCACCAACCACAGTGTTACAGCTATTGTGTAGGAACAAAGCCCATGATTCTTTATCCCTGTTTGAAATTGAGTAACAATGTCACTCAAGTATATGACTTTACACAGTTTTATAGGTTGAGGAAAGATTTTACGGGAACCCTGAACTCTTGTTTTCACAAATGTGTCTTCATTAATTTTTCAAGGTAGAGGCTAAAACTAAAAATCTCTTTGTAGGCCTTCCCTTTCAGCTTTGAAGAGATGACAGGATATAGCATAGGGGTCTTGCAGATGATTACAGCTGCATAAGAGACTTCATGTGAAACAACATAAGACCCATCTGACTGAGACCAACCAAAATTACTAACTCAGTAGAACTGTGAACAGTAAAATAGTTGTTTTAAGCTACTAAATTTTGGAGTGGTTTGTTGACATAATTATAAATAAGTGATACAAATACTAAGAGAAAAGATATTCCCCTATCTTTCTGACTATTCCTTCTTGGTCATCTGAGCATATAGTACATAGTGAAAATATTTTCCCTGACTTAATTAATGTAAAAAAGGAAACTCAAATCCCTAATCTGCTGATATCTTGAGCACTTAGTTTTTTCAGCTGTTTTATCTGCCTGCGGCAGATTGAAAGTTGATGGGCCTGTCCTTTGATGTAAGTCTAAGTCCAAGAAAATGACATAGGTTGAAATAGGGTCAGGGAGAGTATGGAAACAGAGGCCCACTTGGGTGTAAAGAGCTATGAACTCAATTACAGGAGACTTTTTTTTAAAAAAAAATATTTATTTATTTATGCATACAAGAGCTGGAATGTAGGCCAGAGGTTTAGGGCATTGAGAGTATTCACTAGAGACAGAGTGGGGAGCAGAACAGGCTGATTGACTTTAATAAACTGCTGAGGGGGCAGTGGGCAAAACAGGAGAGGTCTGCTGTGCCATGTAGGAAGCTCCCTGGCCTGGGATCAAACTCCTGCTGCAGTGGCTGCTGATAGCTTCAAGTGCTGAGACTTAACCCCTTGCACCACCAGGGAGGCCCTTACAGGAGACATTTTAAAGAAAGAAGCAAAATGACCAGGTCAGTTACTGAACGTTCATTTACTTGTAATGAATCAAATTTGACTCAACTTTCAAAGCAGTGATTGGAATTATGGAGACGCCAGTGTCAGAAGACAGTTAAGTTGAAAGGTGGAGCCTGAACAAAGAGGAAGATGAGTTTGCTTCTGAGGACACAGATTTTAAAATGAAGACAGATTTCTAAATGAAGTCAAGTAGAGAAGGTCAGTGATGCACTTGGCAATGTAAAAATGAAATTTCTGTGAGATATCTAAAATCTGTTGTGTGTCTCGTCTTCTGAGAAATCTTCTGTGTCAGCCAAATGGCAGTGTGGAGAGTCTAGGTTAGGTGAACCTGTAGTACAAGGCAGACAATAGGGCAATAACCTGAGAGGCAACCCCAGTAGGAGCAGGAATGTTGATCTCACCTCTAATAAGCCAAGAAAGTAGTCAGAGGAGCTCAAGTGCAAAGTGTCAAGGCAGAGATGTAGAATTTGGGTGGGCCCTATCTTTTTAAAATATTACCATTTTTAATCATTATCTTTTTAGTGTTGATTTGCAGGACTTATATATTCTCTAAACAAGTCCTTTGCATTTATCATGTATTACGAATATTTCCTCCAAATTTATAACTTGTCTTTTCATTTTTTAAAAATTTATTTTCCAAATCTTATATTACCTCTTTCCTACCACGTCACCCCCAGTCTTTTTGAGATATAACTGATAAATAACATTGTATAAATTTAGATACATTTCATTTTCTTAAAGGTGTCTTCTAAACAGACATTTTACTTCCATTTTAAATTTTAATAAAATCTTTCAATTTTTTTCTTTTATAGTCCATGCATTTTGTGTCTTAAAGAAATCTGCCTACTTTAAGGTAGTAAAGGATAAATAACATTTTTAAACAATTTACAGTAACCTGTGACTACTTCTTTTCTATCTTCTAAAATGATGCTACTTTTCATTTAAAATTGCTAAGATAATATGTATGATTTTGGTAAGAAAGTCAGGAATAAGAATGGCAAAAAATTTCATGTATAAAATGTCTTATCTCAACAAACCTCAAAGACCTATAGGGAAAGAAATGGGTTCTTTTAAAGACTAGGAAAAGCAGCTCACCTTGAGAACATGCCCCTCTCTATTTCCATCAATCAAATAGCACTCATTGTCAATTGTCAATAATTTTGATGTTCTACATAAATCAATTTTAGTTTGACTTTTTATATCTAAAAACAAAAGTGGAATGAAAGATTTAATGGAGGTAGTTAAAGAATCAAAAGGAAAGTTAAAAAGCCAGTCTTCAGAAAAGACGGGAGCTAGAGTACCTGTGAGGATTACAGCAGCAGGCTCAAGTAGATAAATAGAACTCCACAGGGATGGTGATCACCAGCTGTTCCTGTCTTTGTGTTATTTCTCTTAAGTTCAACTTTTATCTGTATCTGGATGTCCAAATTTGGTTACATGTCCAGTTAAGGTACAAGGACCTGTCTGCTTTCAAAACTGGATTCAATAGAGGAAGGGAATACTTCCCCAAAGGAAAATTGGGGGACCGCTACTAGAAGAAGGGTACATGGATGTTCACAGAGCAGAAACAGTAAATGTCTATCCTTACATCCTTTAAAAAGCAGCACATGTGTATCTTTCAGCTTGTGTTTATGTCTCCTGCTTAAACAGGGTGAACTTACCTTATTTACTTATCTCTGAGTCTTCCCTCAAATAACTCCTTCAAGTAGCTGAGTTAAATTATGTTACTGCCAAGGCCAAGTTTGTGAAAGCAGGTAAATTTATCTAATTAGAATTCATCCCAGGTCAGTTTTGTTGTTTTTATTATTGTTTTAAATCTTGAAGTTGACTCTTTTTCTGATTACTCAAAATATAGAAATATTCTGTAAAATCTAATGTTGAGTGGAAGGAAAAGATAACACGAGGTTTGACGAGGTTTGGAAGTAAATTAGAAGTGCTATAAACAGAATTTTTGTACATTAGATTTCCTGACTTTAAAACTGTTTTAAAAATCACATTTCTTAATCTTGTTCTTGGAAATTGTGTTTTCACACACAAGCACCTACATCCTATCTTATTTGCTCATTCATTCATTCAACAAACACTAAGGGCTTGCCATGTGCTTTAGAAGTGGGAGCTCTTGAGATCTCTGACAAGGAGCTAGTGAAAGAATCTGATTTATGAATATAGGAAATAAATTCCTATATAAGGGAAGGTTGGAGCTATGACAGTTTTGTTCACTAATTTTTAGTATTAGGACCTAGCACAATGCTTGGAACAGAAGGAACTCAAAAACTTATTGCTGAATGATTAAAGAATCAAGGAAGGAGTCAACTCTCCTGTCAAAAGACTGTTGGAGTTCAGATTGTAAAGGATAATGGAAAAGGGCAGGTCAGGAAAAGTTTCATAAGTTGTTGCTTCAATTGAAAGAATGTAGGCTAGAATTGCCAAAGCCCAAATTTTAGGACTAGCTACCTCTCTGACTCCACCAGCCATCTGCTTTCAAATGTACATGTAGGCTGGAAGGTTATACTGTCTTCAACAAAGGATTGCAGGAGTTGCATATGTTTTTCTGACTCCTTGTATCAGTTTTTGTATTGTTTTTTGTTGTTGTTGTTGTTGTTGATGATGTCACTAGGGATATTGGATGTCCATATAACCACTAAAAAAAATCTCAGTGTCTCTGTAGGGGAGGTAAAAAGATGAAGCATTAGAATTTGGAAATTACCTTTTCTACACTGAGCAGTGTGATATTGTGAGTTCTTGCATAATTGGTACTTGTTCAATCCTGTATATTTAGAAATAATTCATTTCTGAAGGAGCATTTCTGGAGGGAAAGAAGTGTATAAAAGTCACATATCTCCTGGAGAAACCATACTCTCCCAGCACCGGGAAAAGTACACTGGTATCTAATCACAGATCAAAGAAGAGTGTTCTACACAGAGGTTGAGCAGAGTTTTTAGGAACCACAAACATGCTAACATCCCGATATAACTTTTTATTTTCCCACCGCCATTCCTCATATCCCCTTAGATGCTTTTTTCTTCCTCCCTGCTCCTTCTCAACCACAGAAACCTCACTTAGTTTATTGTTTTCAGGAGTTTTTATAGGTATATTATTTTATTGAATCATCCACTATATGAATGGCCAGGATTTGTCTTTATCGTTGTTCTGACATGCTTCACTATACATCATTTCCTCAAACTCCTTCTATTTTGCTGTGAATAACAACATTTCATCCATTGTTATGGCTCAGTAGTATCCTAGTGTGTGGGTATTTCACATCTTTTTGATCCAGTCTTCTACCATAGGCATTAGGTTGCTTCTGTGTCCTAGCTACTGTAAATAGTGCTGCAACAAACACTGTAGAGCGTAGAGTTTCTTCGGTTGATGGTTTCACTTAATTTGCATAGATGCCTAGGAGTGAGATTGCTGGGTCATATGATGTTTCCATTTGTTATTCTAAGATAAATCAACACTGCTTTCCAAAATGGTTGCACCAGTTTACATTCCCGCTAGCAACGTGAAAGGATTCCCCTTTCTCCATATCATTGCTAACATTTTTTAAAAGATATATTTATTTATTTACTTATGCATACAAGCTGGGGTGTAGGCCGGATGTGTGGGGGAGGGGTGAGATGATTCACTAGAGACAGAGCGGGGAGCAGAACAGGCAGAATGACTGAAATACACTGCTGAGGGGAGCAGCAGGCAAAACTGGAGAGGTCTGCTGTGCCATGTAGGAAGCTCCCTGGTCTGGGATCAAACTCATGCTGCAGTGGCTGCTGATAGCTTCATAGTGCTGTGACTTAACCCATTGTACCACCAGGGAGGCCCCCTTACTAACATTTTTTTTAAATTACTGTTGCTGTAGCGCATAAAGGCACACAATGTTCTGCCTCCATTTCTTCTATTTTTCTCAGGATTGCTTTTGCTATTTGGGGACTTTTATGCTTCCATATAAACTTCGATATTTTTTGTTCAACTTCTTTGAAGAATATTTTTGATACTTTGATGGAATTGCATTAAATTTATATATTGCTTTAGGTAGAACAGTCTTGCTGATTGTCTTCAACAAATTCTCCCCATCCATGAGCATGGAATGTTTCTCTATCATCTGATAACACAATCTACATATTTTAATGACATTATAGTTCTCTTGCATAGGTTCTTCACCTCTTTGGGTAGGTTAGTTCCAAGATATTTGACTCTTTTTTAAGCAATCATGAATGAAATTATTTTATTAATTCTTTTTCTAATTTCTTCTTGTTTGTTGTTCATAAATAAAAATGCAACAGATTGTTGTATTTTGACTTGTAACCTGCCACTTTGCTGTATTCACTTATTGTTTCTAATAGCTTTTTGGTGGTCTTTAATGGTTTTCTACATGTGTGTTATCTGGTGAGAGTGATAGTTTCACTTCTTTTTCCAATTTGGATTCCTTTTATTTTTTGTTGTTGACTGCTTTAGCTAGAACTTCTAATACTAATTAAATAGAAATAGTGACAGTGAGCATCCTTGTCTTGTAATAGGGAAAATTTTAAACTGGTACTGGTAAGCAATATATAGAAGGGAATCAGAGCAGTAGGGTACTGAAGGGCCCTCTCCAGTAAGCTTCAAGTATTCAAGCTTCCTACTATGCTACAGTTACCAGAGTATGATCCTCTCTTCTAGGCCAATTATTTTGTCTAAATGTTTCATATAGTCTCATGCCAGCCCCATCCTCTAGGCTTTATTTGAATACTCGAATTAGTATTGGGTGTGAATTATAGTTGAGACAGTGCCATAAACTGTGTATTCATCTCTTTGCTTTTCCAGTATAGATCCTTACCCCGGGGGGGGGAGGGCGCGCAGAGAGGAGGGGAGTTGCTGTTGCTGTTAAGATCCAGAGATTCAGGTGCTTAAATTCTAGGTAGTAAAAAGAGAAAAGAAAAAAAAAGGCATTCAGTTTTCACAGGAGTTTTGAATATCTCAGGGTATAAATAATAGTCTCATCTATGGTCTATGACACAAATCATCCAACCTGATTCCTCTCCCTGCCCCAACACTTGTCCAGGCTCCAGCTGTTCTGTATCAGGAGTCCCGGACTCAAGCCAGTAATCACCACTCTGCACATCTACTTCTATTGTTCTCTAGTAGTATATCTTCTATTCTATATGTCAACTCTGTCCCTTAACCAGTGCTGCATTGAGTCTCCAAAGTCCCTGATGTGGGTATGGGCCCCTCAGTCCACAACTGTTAGGGACCTCTTTATGGCAGCCATGCCTACACTACACTGGTATTGCTGCAAAAAACAAAAACAGTTCATTTACAGGCTTTCCTACCCTTTTCCAATATATAGTTATTCCTGATGCATGTTGCAGTCATCCATTTATCTTTCCATAATTATTGACTTTCCTCTACTCCAATTTGTGAAAGTGTATGAAGGAGGTGAATTTTTTTTTTTTTTGCTACCATCCTGTTTGGTTCCCCCTCCCTGATGTAACTTTAAAAAGAAAAATAAAGACCATATGATCATATCAATAGATGCTGAGAAAGCATTTGACAAAGTACAACACCCATTTATGATAAAAGCCCTTGAAATCCTTGGGATAGAAGGAACATACCTCAACATAATAAAAGCCATATACAACAAACCCACGGCCAATATTATACTCAACGGTGAGAAGCTGAAGGCCTTTCCCCTA
>PVIJ01018457.1:0-26307 GCA_004024925.1 Scalopus aquaticus | reverse complement strand
TGGCATCCTAGAAACTAGGGGAGGAGAAACGCTGATCAACAGCCACCCACAGCCTCCACACAGCACCCTTTCATGGAGTAGCAGGCCCCAAGCAGCAGGAAAAAAACTAAGACCAGGAGCTCCCAACCCCTCCCCACCGGACATAAACCCAGGGGCAGGAATAGCCCCAGGCAAACATTGGAGGAAAGGGGAAAAAAAAATAATGGGGGGGGGAGGAGGGGAGAAAGAATAGAAAGACTCCCAGCAAGGACTAATGACAACAGCAACAGCAAGACAACAACATCTGTCACTGGAAAGGGGGGGGCTGAACCCCGCAGGGGACCTAACCAGAAACCCCAGAACCTAAGAGCAAAAGGACTACAGAACTCTAAATTCACATCTCCCCAATACTTTTTATTATTTTTTTTTATTTTATTTTTTACTATTTTATTATTAGTAGTAGTAGTAGTAGTAGTATTCTCTCTTTTTTTTAACTTTTAACCTACCTTTTTCTCTTGGTCCTTCATTCCTACTTTTCTTCATCTTTATTCCTCTTTTCTTTCCTCGATCTGTTTTTGTTTTTGTTTTTGCTTTTTTCTTTTCTTTCTCTCTTTTTTCTTTCTTTTTTACTACAAACCACTCCTTCATCTTCCCTAATTCAACTCGGAACCAGAAACACACTGGAAACACGCCACGAGAAACACAAAAATTCAACAAAGAAAACTAAGAAAATCAGGAAGATACCCAGCCACAGCCAAGGCAACTGAGACACTAGGGAACCACAAACACTCCTGAGCAAGTAAAACCAAGAGTCATGCCAGCCAGCACCAGCGGAAAGCTACAAACATAGCAAAGCAGAAAACCAACAACAGCAAAGAAAAAAGTCACAAATGACACTCAAAACAATACACCACAAAAAGAAAATCCCTCTCCAGAACCCATTTATATGGACATAGAAGATTACATCCACCTAACAGATAAAGACTTCAAAATAGCCATCACAAAAAAAAAAAATGATAGAATTAAATGAAAAGAACTGAGGAACGAGAATGAATGCATGAAGAAGAAATTGAAGGAACTGGAAGATTTAAAAGAACTGAAGAATGAGAACGACTCCATAAAGAAGAAATTGAAGGAAATGGAAGATTTAAAAACATTAGTAGAGGAGCTAAAGAAATCCAGGGAAAGCCAGAAAAGTGAATTAAAAGATATGCAGGGAAGAATAAGCACTCTGGAAGATAAAATACTTACAGAATCAAGGCAGAAAAGGAAAGAGTAAAACAAAGGAAAAAGAATGAGGAAAAGCTTTGAGAACTATCTGACACCATGAAAAAAGGAAATAAATCATAAAAAGGAAAAAAGAAACCTCCTTACCTCATGGAGACTGAAACCCACATTACTGGAAAACCAATGGATCAACAAAGAGATCAAAGAAGAAATTAAAAAATATCTAGAACTGAACAACAACGAGGACACACCTTTCCAGAACGTCTGGGACACAGCAAAAGCAGTAATAAGAGGAATATATAGCATTACAAGCCCACATCAAGAAACAAGAAACAACCCAAAGAAACAATTTAATCTCACATCTCAAAGAACTAGAAAATGAACAACCAAAAAACCCAGAAGACAGTTTAAGAAAGGAAATAATAAAAATCAAAGCAGAACTAAATGAAATGGAAATTAAATAAACAATCCAGAAGATTAACGAAACCAAAAGCTGGTTCTTTGAAAATAAACAAAATAGACAAACCACTAGCCAGGCTTACAAAGAAAAAATGAGAGAAAATACAAATAAATAGGATCATAAATGAAAAAGAAGAAATCACAACAGACACAGCAACAATAAAAAAATAATCAGAGATTACTATAAACAGCTATACGGAAACAAGTATAACAACCTAGAGGATATGGACAAATTCCTAAAACTATACAATCACTTAAAACTAGACAAAGAAGATATAGAACACCTAAGCAGACCAATCACAAGTAGTGAAATTGAAACAGTAATTAAAAACCTCCCAAAAACAAAAGCCCAGGACCAGATGGTTTCACAAATGAATTCTACCAAACATTCAAAAATGAAATAGTCCCTATATTGCACAAACTCTTTCAAAAAATCGAGAAGGAGTAGTACTACCAAACACATTCTATGAAGCAATTACTCTAATACCAAAACCAGACAAAGACAACACAAAAAAGGAAAACTACAGACCAATCTCCCTAATGAATACTGATGCAAAAATATTTAATAAAATCTTGGCTAATAGGATCCAACAATGCATCCATAAGATAGTACACCACAACCAACTGGGATTTATTCCAGGGACACAAGGATGGTTCAACATCCAAAAATCAATCAATGTAATCCAACACATCAACAAAAAGAAAAATAAAGACCATATGATGATATCAATAGAAGCTGAGAAAACATTCAAAAAAGTACAACACCCATTTATGATAAAAGCCCTTGAAATCCTTGGGATAGAAGGAACATACATCAACGAAATAAAAGCCATATATGACAAACCCACGGCCAATATTATCCTCAATGGTGAGAAGCTGAAGGCCTTTCCCCTAAGGTCAGGCACAAGGCAAGGGTGTCCACTTTCACCATTACTTTTCAATATAATATTGGAAGTCCTAGGGAGAGCAATTAGACAAGAGAAAGACATTCAAGGGATCTAAATAGGAAAGGAAGAAATTAAACTGTCTCTATTTGCAGACGATATGATAATATATACACAAAACCCTAAAAACTCCATAGGAAAACTACTCAAAATAATAGACCAGTTCAGTAAAGTAGCAGGATACAAAATCAACGCACAGAAGTTAGTAGCATTCCTCTATGCAAACACCCAATCTGAAAAAGAAATTAAGAAATCCATCCCCTTCAAAATCAAAACCAAAAAAATCAAATATCTGGGAATAAATCTAACAAAAGACATAAAGGACTTAGACAAAGAAAACTACAAAACTCTGTTGAAAGAAATAGAAGAAGACACAAGAAGATGGAAAGGCATCCCTTGTTCATGGATTGGAAGGTTTAACATTATCAAAATGGCATTCCTACAAAAAACAATTTACAGATTCAATGCTATTCCAATAAAAATCTCAATGACATTCTTCAAAGAAATAGATCGACTTCTGATGAAATTCATATGGAACCACAAAAAAACCTCGCATAGCCAAAGCCCTACTAACTAAAAAGAAAGAAAATGGAGGAATTTCACTCCCTGATTTCAAACTATATTACAAAGCCATAATAATTAAAACAGCATGGTCCTGGAACAAAAACAGACAGAAAGACCAATGGAACTGAATAGAATACCCAGAATTAAAGCCACATATCTATGAACAACTAATCTTTGTCAAAGGAGCAAAGAAAATGCAGTGGAACAAGGACAGTCTATTCAATAAATGGTGCTGGGGAAACTGGACAGCCACATGCATAAAAATGAAGCTAGACTACTACCTCACACCCTGCACAAAAGTCAACTCAAAATGGATAAAAGACCTGGATGTAAGACCTGAAAACATAAAATGTATAGAAGAAAATACAGGTAAAACTCTACACGACATACATCTCAGCAACATATTGAAAGACACATCCCTCAAAGCGAAGGAAGTGAAAGACAATATAAACAGATGGGATTACATCAAAATAAAAAGCTCCTGTACAGCAAAAGAGACATTAACCAAAACTAACAGACACCCTACCAACTGGGAAAAGATCTTTGCACACAATACATCTGATAAAGGACTGATAACAAAAATTTACAAGGAAATCACACAACTCAACAAAAACAACGCCAATAACCCAATCAAAAAATGGGCAGAGGAGCTCAAAAGGCACTTCTCCAAAGAAGAAAAGCAAATGACCAACAGATACATGAAAAAATGCTCAACATCACTTATAATCAAGGAAATGCAAATCAAAACCACTCTGAGATACCACCTCACACCTGTGAGGATGGCACACATTAAAAATACAGGCAACAACAAATGCTGGAAAGGGCGTGGAGAAAAAGGAACTCTTCTACGCTCTGGTGGGAATGTGAACTGGTCCAACCACTATGGAAAGCTGTATGGATATTCCTCAAACTGCTCAACATGGAGCTTCCATATGACCCAGCAATACTACTTTTGGGAATTTAACCAATGGATACATGCACCCACATGTTCATTGCGGCACTGTTCACAATAGCAAAGGTATGTAAGCAATCCAGATATCCAAAAATAGATGATTGGATCAAGAAGATGTGGTACATATACACAATGGAATATTATTCATCATTCAAAGAAGATAAAACATGCAATTTGCAGGGACATGGATGGAATTAGAGGGAATCATACTCAGTGAAATAAGCCAGAACGAAAAAGAAAAATATCGAATGGTTTCACTTATAACAGGACTATAGGGGAACCAAATAGGAGAGAGACACTCAGCTGGGGGGAGGAGGGGGCAGGGGAGGATAAGGGTCAAAATGGAATAGAAAAGAACACAAGGGACCATGGAGATGGATCACGGGTGAATTGTTGGTGGGCTACCCAAGGGGAATACAATATGTAAAAGACATAAATAACAATAAAAATATATATTTATAAAAAAATAAAATAAAACTAATATTTTGAACAAAAATTAAATAAAACATTAAAATTGAAAAAAATAAACATGCATCTCATGAATTAATTTTTATTTTTATGTATTTATTTATTTATTTTTTAAGATTTATTTATTTATACATACAAGCTGGGGTACAGGCCAGAGGCATGGGGCGGCGAGAGGTTCCACCAGAGATAGAGTAGGGAGCAGAACAGGCAGATCAGAGATACACTGCTGAGGGGAGCAGCGGGCAAGTCAGGAGAGGTCTGCCGCGCCATGTGGGATTCTCCCCGACTGGGCTTCGAACTCGCATCGTGCACCACCGACAGCTCCACAGCGCAGCTTTCAACCGCTGTGCTACCGGGGAGGCCCATGAATTAATTTTTAAATGAAATAATTTCATTCTTAGTTTTGTCAAATGCTTTGCAGACTTTAAAACTCTAATGTCAAATGAAACATCAGACCTTGTGTACAATACCTTGCGTACAATAGGGTTTTTAATTTTTTTTTTACTTTAGATTTACTGATGTTAATGTTAATGCTGCCTCTGGAGTAGTTTCACACATTTCTGCTAGGCTCTTCTAAACATGGTTTTAAGGGCAAAATATTGGAAAATATTAAATCTATACCACTGTATGATTAAAAAATAAAATTTTCTTTCCTCTGGTTCTTGCTTCTCTACATTACTTAAAGCAATGGCTGAGTCATTGAATATGCTTCTCAGTGATGTCACATTGTGAAATATTGATGATATATTACTGTGAAGCAATTTGGGGCACTGATGTGAAAGGTGCTACCCAAATTGAAGACAGAATTTGTTTTTAGGCAACATATGGCAAGATTTACTAGCATCTGTGAGCAGCTAATCTCAAGTTCAATTATACTTGAAAGAAAGATAGCCGCTATCACCATCAGAAGTCAAAGGAAAAAGAAAGAGAAAAAAGAAGTCACTAGACTGCCTAATAAAATATCAAACGTAAAAATCAAAGGCTTCAGGATTGAATTTATCAGCTTGTAGGACATTGTACCATAAGATTCCTCTCAGCAGTGAGGGCAACTTCCAGAGCATAAGATAATTGGCTGAAGCATTGACAAGAGCACAGTAAAATTATCCTGAGCAAATGATCTTCACTGGCTGTTTGTTCTTTCATAACAGTTGTCAAGTTCATGCTGCAGTGTCTTTTATATTATAAATAAGTACCTGGGTATCTACAGAAAAGTGTAATATTCTGGTGGAGATAACATTGAAGAGAAAGCAGGTGGTATTTTACTACTACTTACTGTCTTCAAGTTGGACTTGCACATTTAATTGGTCAGCAACAGGGATAAGACTTATTTCTCCATTTCTAACCCTTGAAGGTTAATTGTCCTTAAAATACCACAAAATAAGTACATTTTCAGGAATTAAATTTTAAGAGGGTCTTCCAAAACATCTTTGGTGATCCAGTTATAAAAGGGAAGTTCCAGGAAGGAAATGCTGCAGTTAATGCTCGAGGAGACCTGAGCTATATTAACTAAGCACAATGGAAGTATTATACACACCACACATAACAACCACATCCAATTTTCTTTCTAATGCACCACACAAAATGCCACATTTTCCCTTTTAATTGTTCCTGTTAATCAATCTTCACATTTTAAAGATTTTAGATGGAGGAGTTAAGATGAATACAATGATTTGCACCAGTAGACCACATAATAAGAATAATTCTAGAATCTAAATAAGTTGTAAGTTAGGAGTCAGTAGTGGTCCTATGTATGCTGATCTTGTTCATTCATTTTTTTCTATCATTCAAATATTACCCATACCCACAACCTGTGGATTTCCTGCTTTCTTTGCTTTTCTTCTACTCTCATTTGGTGACAACCCACTCCTACAAAAATGTACAGCACAAAATCACAGAAACTCTGGCTGTTTGTAAACAAGACTTCTCACACAGATGACAAATAATTAATCTTAAAGGACGATCATATCCTTATCATATCATCTCAATCATATTTGCATAAAGAATGGAGGAATATACCCTCCCCTAAGCTGGATTGTAATGCATGAGAGTCTTCTTTTCCTGGAATTCCCCATTTAAACTATGCAGAAATACTACATTATTTGTTTAAGAAGATTCTTTAACCCTCTAGTTCAATTCACTGCAATTACACAAAATTTTAATTAGCACTGACTGTATGTCATGTGCTATTCTAAGTAGACAAAAGCAACAACAAATAGGTAAGAAGACAATCACTGCACAATACTAAGGTAGGTGCCATGACAAAGGGATGGTCCAAAATCTTAGATTATGCAAAGAAGACAGCAGTTTTCAATGCCTTAGAAATAAAGGAAGGTAGACACAAATATTATATGTTAGATTTTAAAGGTTGTAGTAATCAGACCAAAAATAATTAAATAGAAAGAAAGAAAATGATCTATGCAAAAGTCATCGACAAGAAAGAACAGAAGAATACTTAGGGACCTTAAAGCCACAGTTTATCATGTGTCCATGATACCTGGTACATGTCCCCTAGAAGGAGACATGATTAACTGAACTGTGGTTGTATATACTAAAGGAGGTTTATAAATTTCATGCTGAAGGTAGCCTCTGAAGGTAGCCTTTAAGCATGGAGTGATGAAGTCAAAAATTTAACAGACTAGTATAGGAAGATTGACTGGAATAGGAAATATAATGAAGAAAGAGAAGCTATAAAAACATTTTGTTTTAACTAAAAAATGGTCCCTTTAGTTTCCCAAGTAAAAATATAAATATGCATGTATGTCTACATATATAATTGGTCAGTATTTCATTGTAATAAAGTGCTAACATTAGGCATAGGATTCAGTGACTGAAGATATAAATGTAAGACTAAGTCAAAGAAATTGAACCTCCTGTTCACATTAAGGAGCCATTGACCCATTCCTCCTCATTATCTCACATATACAATTCTGACTTTAAAAAGCATTGAAGAACATTGCAGGAGTTTGCAAAATTCCCAGGCAAAAGTGATCAAGGGACAAGAAGAAAGGGGAGGAATCAAACTGCAAAAACACAGCAAAATTTCCAAAAATTCCTCTATAAATGCCCCTATTGGAAGAGTTTCTCTTGTCATACCAGATGCTTGCATTTTATCACTTTCATCATTTCTGCCTTCCCAACCCACTCTCCACTATCTGATCCACCCATTCCGCCAGACTTTTAAATATTGTTTCCTTGGAAAGTACTCTATGTTTTTACTAATGTAGATATTAGTTAAACCAATTGTCTAGTTTCTTCCAGATCTCCTCTGATCTCAATATTATTAGCAGTATTACCAGTACAAAGAATATTCAATAACTAGAAGACAGAATATGAGGACAGCATTAATGCATCTTTGACATTCATATTTTACCTAATCACTAAAGGGTTAAAAAACAACAGAAGTGGAGATTTGTGTCACTAATAGTAACTGGGCATGCAAGGGGAGCAAGAAAAATACCAATACTCATTCATACTGCTTTTTCTATACGTGGGAGAAGCCAATACAGTTGTAGTTAATGGAAAACAAAATACTTAAATTCTGTTCTTTTCTCAATTTTTGTAATTTTAACTATCTTGGTCTAACTTTCTCCATTTATAGTATTATGGTCATTGCAGAATGTTTCTCAAGTGCTCTTCATGGCAGAACTGCAATTTAAGTATTGGCTTTAGTATCGGAAAATCTAGTTTTGTGCTCCCATCCCATCATTAATTAGCTGTGTGATATTGACCAGGTTCCATAATCACTTAGGATGTGTTTAGTCCACTGGAAAACAGAAAGTCAGGCATCTGTTTCAAAAAGAAAACAAAATATGATGTAAAAGCACTCTCTAAATTGCTTGGGTTATTATTCTAAGAATCAGTTACCTGAGGCTGCAAGTTACAAAAAAAAAAATAGATAATCTTTTTACGAGATAATTTTTGAATCATCCCCATAGTTACATGCAGGCTTCAATCTAAAATATTCTTGACAGATGTACCTTTCTAATTTATGTTGAAGTCTTACTGGGAAAATATAACTGCTGTTTCAATAATTTAGTCTGCTCATATTTAAATCCAAATCATCTTTTTCTATGCCTACTGGTGATAGAGAACAGCCAGTTATCATTCTCTATATGATAACCTTTCATAAATTTGCTTAATATAAATAGAGTCATGACACTTAAAACAACAGTTAGCCACAGTTCTCTTCTCCCTAGTCAGAGTCCTTTACTGCACTCCTCCCTTCACTGCCGATTACTTCAAACGGATAAAGAGAGCATAGGGAGACTGTGTTCCTTGTTAAGATTAAATAATTAATTGAGTAAATAAAATTAAGGCCAGTAAGAAAGGAACTAACTGCTCCTTAAAAAAAAAAAATGTTAACTGGTTTGCCTTGATGCACATGGGTGGTGGTTCTTTATCAAAACCTGTATTCTATTAATGAGACAGTAAAATATTAAATGGTGAATGAAAAACAAACAAAAAAACAGAACACTGATCTCATTAGCCTTGGTTAATGAGACCATTTTCCAGCATCCTTTGTTGACCACAACAAATATAATTGTAGAGATTTTCTGGATTCCTCTTCAGATTTTGATATTATTTGTGCAATATTTGCTATGCCCTGCCTTCACTTGTGCTGCATCACTCATCTCCTTTGCCTTCTTGGCTATACCCTACACTTTTCAAAAGAATTCCCAGAATATTGCAGTATTCTAGTTTTTTGTTTTTAAGATTTATTTTTATTTATTTATGCATACAAGAACTGGGGTGTAAACCAGAAGTAGGGGGCGGTGAGAGTATTCACCAGAGACAGAGTGGGGAGCAGAAAAATCAGATGTACTGACGTACACTGCTGAGGAGAGCAGCGCGCAAGACAAGAGAGATCTGCTACACCATGTGGGTTAGCTCCCTGGCCGGGGATTGAACTCATGCCACAGTGGCTGGCAATAGCTTGATAGCACTGAGACTTTAACCCCTGCTCCATCAGGGAGGCACCTCCAGTTTTCTAGTTTATAAACTTCTGCCATCTTGCAATTTCTTTCATGCCAAACAACATAGCACCTTTTATAAAATATGGTGAATTGTCCTTTATCAGACACATAGGAAAGCAACCCTAATACTTGGTTTTATATCTCCAAAGGCATAAGGAATCTAGCCCAGTACTGATTATACACCTGATGCTCATAAATGAATTTATTAGTTGCTTTCAACCAAGGTAATGTATTGCTCAGTATCAAGGGATGATAGTAATACAATATTCAATATTAGCACTATGAAAATAAAAGTGATCAAAAGAATAAAATACCAGTGGTGGCCTTGAAATTGTTTGATGTGGAGAACCAGGTGTAGATTATATTAAGCATGCTTTAAAACTGTAGATGTGGGGCCTCCCTGGTGGTATAGGGGTTAAGTCTCAGCACTACCACACTATCACCACTAAAGCCGGGTTCCATCCTGGGCCAAGGAGCTAACTCATATGGCACAGCAGACCTCCCCTGTCTCGCCTGCTGCTCCCCTCATTAGTGTATTTCAGTATATCCTCCTGCTCTTCTCCCCAATCTGTCTCCGGTGAATCCTCTCAGCCCCCATATCACTGGCCTACACTCCAGACTATGGGGTGCATATATAAATAAAAATAAATCTTAAAAAAACTATAGATGAATAATGAAGAAATAAACATGATTTTAAGGGAGATATCAACACAGCAATCAATTCATTTTTTAAAACAATATAGCATCTCTGGAATGATTCAGATTTTCCAGAAATTTAAAGTATATGCATTTATGAAATTAGACCAAACTCAAAATTTAATTAATCTAGAATTACACTCCAAACAACTTCTCATTAGCAAAATCAATAAGCTGATTCTCTAGGTTTCCTTAACATGTTACATACTTCTGCTAAGGCATTTTATCATCTTCCAGTCTTAAATTGTGTTTGTCCACTTCATCAGTAAAAATTTAAGCTTTTGGGCCTCCCTGGTGGCACAGCAGTTAATCGCTGCGCTGTCGAGCTGTCAGCAGCAGCGACATGAGTTCGACACCAGGCCAGGGAGATTCCCACATGGAGCAGCAGACCTCTCCTGCCTCGCCCGCTGCTCCCCTCAGCAGTGTACTTTGATCCATCTGCCTGTTCTGCTCCCTGCTCTGCTCTGGTGAAACTTCTCACCACCCCATGCCTCTGGCTTGTACCCCAGCTTGTATGCATAAAAAAATAAATCTTTAAAAAAAAGAATTTAAGCTTTTCATAATTGCAGCATGTTCAAGTTCATTGAGAACTTAGCTGCGAAGTCTTCTAGGAAAGAACATAAAGGCAAGGTCAAAAGTCTGAGAAACTGACCTGAATCAATCCCTAAACCCTAAGAATGTAGTTAACAACCCACCAAGTAAAGGCTTTGGCTACTCAAAACCATTACTTGGTTTTGGCTACTCAGGCTTAATTTTAGTATGTAGTAATGTGTTAGGAAGTACCATTATTTCAATTCAATTCTGCACCAGACAGAGGCACAGCTAGCATACATATGGTATTATTTAGAGGAAGCACATCTAACCAATATGTATAGCTGATTGAAAAGAGGTTAAATAAACAATTCCAGGAAAGATGTATTATCATACAAATTTGAAAGTAGTAAGATAGGCTGAAAGCATGAGGACAAGCATTCTAAATAGGCAGCAGAACAAAGGCAAAAGAGGCAGGAAACAGTATGGATATATTTAAGGGACTACAAGGACTCCAGAAAGATGAAGAATAAATTTTGGTTTATGAAAGATAGACACATGCAATTCGCAGCAACATGGATAGAGCTAGAAGGGATCATGCTGAGCGAAATAAGCCAGAAAGAAAGAGAAAAATATTGAATGGTTTCACCTATAGCAGGAATATAGGGGAACCAAATAAGAGAGAGACATTCAGTGAGAGAGAGGGAGGATAAGGGCTCAAAATGGAGGAGAAAAGAGCACAAAGGACGGTGGTGGCGGTTCACGGGTGAATCAGTGGTGGGAAACCTACGGGGGACACACAATAATGTAAAAGATATAAATAACAATAAAAAAATAAAAAATAAAAATAAATCGGTTTATGAACTACTCAGGAAAAAAAAAAAGCTGCAGATTAAGCAGAGGACAGACTATCCTGGATTGCATATGCAATGTTAATACTCAAATATTGCCTGCCTGCAAGAGAAATAATGTCTAAAACATTAAAAATCATTGATGTTGTAAAGGAAATCATCTAGGCAGTTAGAGAAAGAGTGACCATATGTCCTGGTTTACCAAGGGCTTCATGAGACATACAGATTCAGTTGTCAAGGAGGTAGACCTATATTGAAGCTGAGGAAAAAATGCGAAAGACATTTTTCCAGAGAAGATATATTTGAGAATATCAAGTTATAGGAGGTAGGAATAATTATGAGATTAATGACATGTTTAATTATATTATGTGATAGTGGCTCTTGAACTACAGTACGTGTCTAAATATTGTATGTAGCTTACTAGGTATGAGTGATCGTCTAAAAAACTGGGTACTCTGATTCTGTCTTTGGTTGAGGGCCCATATTATCTATATTCTCAAAAATATTTTTTGTTAATTCTGTTGTGCAAAAAAGGATTATGAATCACTATTTTAAGGGGTGGATGAAAGAAAGGAATCTTTGAAGAAAACAAGTTTTAGAATCTCAGAGATCATTTGAAAAGAGATCAAGACAGTGTTCTACCCCAGAGATAAGGGAATGGAAACCTTTGAGGAGGTCTAGGTTCAGTTCGGTCTTAGCCACTTAGTAACTGCATGACTGAGCAATTAATGTAATCCCTCTGACTCCAATTTCCTTGTCATTATAATGAGGATAATAATAGACTCTCTCTTGTGGAGTCACTGTGGGGAATGAGTGAGGCAATGAATTTAAAATGTGTAGTATAATCAAGGCATCTGAGAAAATATCAATAAATTTTAGTTCTTATTATCATGTATCTTATTATGGATATTGTGGTTAAGAATCTCGAATATGGTAACTGTCTTTGGATTTGGCAGTTAGTAAACTATCGGTGATTTGGGCAAGAGCAATTTGGGCAGGGTGCTGAGAATAAGAGCCAAATTATAGTAGATTTGAGTATGACGGAAAGGAGAGAATAAGAATTAACAATGTTTTTGAGAAGTTTGGATGATACAGATAAAAGAGAAATTATATGGTAACTAAAATGGAATAGATGATATGAACAGGGTTCTTTTGTGGACTGGAAAATACATGTGTACAGACAAATGGGAGCTCAGTATGACTAGACAGGAAAGATACAACAGACAGAAGAAACACTTTGTCTCTAGTCCCAGAGTTACAGTATTTAAGAAGATAAAGATCTCAAGTCTGCAACAACTGAAATTAATGAAGAATAAGATAAGACAGAGATATTGCAATTTTGGAGATGAGGGAGAATATGGAAGATAGAGAAAGATCATGTCTCAACACATATTATTTTATTAATTTTCATAGCTTTTTTATTTCTGTCTCTTTAAAATCATCTTGTGTTATAAAAATGTCCATAAGGTTGGAATTTGTTTTCATCCCCCAGCAGTAGGTTAGCTTCTTGGTTATTTGTGCTAACTCCAGCTACAATGTAATGTGTGTGAAGGCAGTCATATGGAACATGACTGAGCAATGAGGTATCATCTTTAAGAAAAAAATGGTGTAAAGCTTGCCAGTCCTTGTAAAATAACATGGCCAGTGTTTGGTTCAGCATAAATGGAAGGAGCAACAAGCTGTATATTTAGCAGCAATGGTATTCAAAACAGTGGGTATTTGACATACATTCAGGTGCAGAAACAAAAAGAAATGCTATAGTACTGACCCAGGACTGAGATGATAAGGAAAACTTTGGGACAAAGGAATGTAGTATGTTGGGGAGAGAGCAGCTCAAAAGATGAAGCATTAAGGTTAGAATATAAAAGAAGAGAAAGCTGAAAGTGGCTGATACATTTTGTAAGAAATGGGGAACTCAAATAACCTGAGACCAAGGGGTAGAGTTTGGGGCAGCAATAAGTAGTGCAGCTTTGGTCAATAGCTGGTACTCCATTCACAAGTATAGTCAGTGCCATGTATAAGATAACAAAATGAAGACCCACTAGTGACTGAAATAGAAGTGAAGCCTAAAGGAGAAGAGGTGTCTGCTCTACTCTTTCATTGTAGATTTTAGTTTCCCCAAGATGATTCTAAAGGCATAGGTGAAGTGAGGCTACTCTACTCCTCCTTTTTCCACATGTGAGAATAATTCTTTCCTTTCATAAAGTCAGACTTCAAGAAATTTTGTGCCTAAAACTATTTCCACTAACATGACTTATTTATACAATTTAACATTAGCAGTGAATTTTATAACTCAGAATATATTACCTTAATTACCAAAAACTCTCAATAGAAAAGATCCCCTCACTCAAAATACTTGGGGAAATTTGGAATTTCTTGCTCCAAGCTAACTTCAACCTAATGTAACAGTAAAGACAAAATTCTTTTAGTGTAATAAAATAACCAAGTAGCATATATATTTATTTCTCCAACAGTTGAGTAGAATTTTACCCAATCATTAATCCTCTTGTAAAAAAATAAAATGGAATAATAAATCACCAGTACAGATATGTTGGATTTGATCAATGCTTCTCTTCAGGAGGAGTAAATAATAGAGCAACACCCACTCTGCAATATTTATGCATCATGGCATTCTGTCACCCAGGCATGAGGATTGATATGGACTGCTGAGAGGAAGCAAGACCTCCTCTCCCCTACAGAACTACTAAAGCAACAAGTCATCATTTTCAGGGCAAAAAAACACTTTGTTGCAGAGCTGTGTGGTACTTTCTCAGGAACGAACTGCCCTAATCCTCAACCTCTTCCTCCCATAAGGAAACTAACAGTGGCTTATTTCATTAATCACTCTAACTGGCAGGAAAAACAGAATCACATTTAGAAATGAACTGCTTCACAGTGAGCATTCTACATGTTTTCTGATCTAATCCTTACAGCACAATGGTGAAATTATAACTCCTATATCTAAAGATGAGAATGTCAGCACAGAAGCTGAGTGTAAGTTCTAATGTCACACATAAATCAAGTTAAGGTTGGAACAACTGCACTGCTATTGAATGTTTAACTCCAAAGGCCATCTATCTGTTGTCTGCAATACTATTTTTTTATTAGGAGAGATCATCTGATTCAAAATCCCTCATTCCAAAACCAAATGGAATTGACAATTTTTAGTAAATGTTTCCTTAGACAAAATTCTCATGTCAAATAATAATAATCAATAAAAATGCTGAAGGTCACACACCACTTCAGAAAATATCAGAATAACAGAATCTTCAAGAATCAGTATGTCTATCAGAAGGTCTAGAGATGAGACATGTATATTTTATAATGCCCCTTGGCTCCCCATGTGATTTTAATCATATTAGTGACCCCCTTTCCTTTCCAAAGCTCAGCAAGAGCTCAGAGCCTGTAGCACACCTGAGAGGTAGCCACAATTGGACGAGATTAATTGGAAGGGAATGAAATGAAAGGGGAAAATATCTGAGAGAAAGGAGCCACAGAAGAGGACATGTGCTCTATGGACGAGCAGGATACCATATGGGCAGGTGGATTATTATAATCATATTAGTGACCCCCCTTTCCTTTCCCCCTTTCCTTAGTCTTCAAATAAGTTATCTGGAATACTGGCTGTCCACTCTGCAAGCAGGATAGCAAGTGAAGTAAGGTTTCATGTCACAATGAGGTTTGCAAGTTGTAAACAAAGAGAGAGAGATGAAGAATGGTAACTTACTGTAGTTGAAGAACATGAGGCTAAGGGCACTTCAAACATGAAGTTAATAACACCAGGAATATAAGCATGGCAAGGCATCTGTTATCCTTCCCAGTGCTCAGGCTCCACATCTATAAAATAAGGCATTGGAGGCGATGACCACAAAATCCACTTCAAATTACACAAATCCATGAGGAATGATGCCATTTTTTAAAATGGCTTAATAGGTTAGGAAATTTTGCAGATTGCAAAATTTACATCTCAAAGGCAAATTTACATCTTAAAATTCCAACATTTAAAGACCCAGTTAAGTTGGTTTAGCCTCATTCTCCCAAGTATATTTATTTTCCTTTGCTCTAGGGAAGTGTCTATTAGTACCTAAATTATCTTCAGGATATTAAATTATCTTCACAGTTTAGGAAAAGCTAACTTAGAAAATAATAATATAGGAAATATTTTTTTAAATACATATATTTTGGATTGTAGTAGGTAAGAGTGGAGTTATGGGGCTGTGACTTGGACAATGTAATTGGAAGTTTCATAGTGTAAAGGCAGCAGTGAGTAAGAGGGTTTAGGTCACAGTATGAAACTCAAATGCCTACAGGGACTGGAAATAAATGTACATAAATGAAGAAGTGCAAAACACGTGGTGATAAACAGAAATGTACTGTGCTCTGAGACACAGAGCAAGAAAGGGCATAGAGCAGAATGTAGTAGCAGGTAATACCAGGCTTCACTTAAAAAGATAGTGGTTACTAGTCTCAGCAATTGTTTCCACATAGGAATATGATGCTCTTTCACTGGTGCTCCAGTTTCAAAGAAAAGCCAGAAATTGATTTTTCAGTGAAAATGCCCATACGTTTTGATGTTAGGAAATAATTAAAATTTAAAGCTTGCACTTTCCATTACCTTGGAAGCCAACAACTTGCTGACCAGAAAACACACCTTCAGATCACCTTTGGTTCTTGAGCCACCTGCCTGTGGAGACTGCCTGAGCAATCAAACAAGCGTATTAAGCATGTGCCATGTGAATCATGAACAAGCACAGGCGACAGAAGGAGCATTTTTGGCTGAGTGGCGAGTCCCAAAAGAACCCTGAAAGAATCAGGGAAAATTACGGGCTCAGATTCTAGTTCTCCCCAAATGTCCTCACTTAACAGGAACTGAGAAAACTAGGGCCTTACCAACAGCTAAACCTTCAGCAATAGCCCTACTGCAGGCCCAGACAGAATGGCTCACGCAGGTGCCCTCAGCAGTCTACTTCAGTAAATCCACCTGTTCTGCTCCCCACTCTGTCTCTGGTGAATCCTCTCACCACCCCATACCTCTGGCATGTGCCCCAATTCCTGTACGCATAAATAAATAAATATTAAAAAAAAAAAGAATGGCTCATGCAGGGTTATCTGCTACTCACACCTTGAAGTCAGCCCATCCCTCACAATACCCTCATTTCCATAAGAATCATACACAATGACAAATGTTGGCGAGGATGTGGAGAAAAAGGAACTCTCCTACACTGCTGGTGGGAATGCAAATTGATCCAACCACTATGGAAAGCTGTATGGCGTTTCCTCAAACTGCTAGAAATGGAACTTCCATATGACCCGGCAATACCACTACTGGGAATATACCTAAAAGACACAAAAACAATAATCTGAAAGGATACATGCACCCGCATGTTTATTACAGCACTGTTTACAATAGCTAAGGTATGGAAACAACCCAGATGCCCAAAAATAGATGACTGGGTCAAGATGATGTGGTACATATACACAATGGAATACTATTCAGCATTCAAAAAAGACAAACACATGCAATTCGCAGCAACATGGATGGACCTAGAGCGGATCATGATCAGTGAAATAAGCCAGAAAGAAAGATAAAATTATCAAATGGTTTCACTTATAACAGGAATATAGGGGAGCCAAATAAGAAAGCGACATTCAGCAGGGAAGGAGGGGAGGGGGAGGGCTCAAGAGGGGGGAAGAGGGGAGCACGGAGGACTATGGTGATGGCTCCATGGGTGAACAGGTGGTGGTAACTTATGGGGAACACATAATAATGTAAAAGATATGAATAACAAAAATAAATATCTATTAAAAAAAAAAAAAGAATCACACACACCAGGACAACTCAAGACAGACCAGACCACAGAAGTAAGAACATGGATGATTTTTTCCTTGGAAAATTCTTCACCTTTCTTGGTTCCAAGTAACACTCCAAACCCAAGATCCTATAAAACATTCCTGCCCCTGCCCTGCATCATGTGGAGAAGGTATATTTAGAGCATGAGCTCCTGTTCTCCATACTTGGCCAATGAGTAGGGAAAGAACCCTGCAACAAAGGAAACTTTGGTCCCCCATCTGTCACCCATTCTTTAATGGAAAGTTTATGGTGAGATAATACTATTTGCCCCAAAAAAAAGAAAAAGGAATTTCATTTCAAGTGAGGTTAATGAAAGCATCATGGGCATGACTAGGGATGCAATGTTTGCTCACAGGATTTCCAAAGCTCAGCAAGAGCGCAGAGCCTGTAGCACACCTGAGAGGTAGCCACCATTGGATGAGATTAATTGGAAGGGAATAAAATGAAAGGGGAAAATACCTGAGAGAAAGGAGCCACAGAACAGGACATGTGCTCTATGGAAGAGCAGGATACCATATGGGCAGGTGGTTTATCAAAGGTTGTGCACGTCATGGCAGAATAAGAGGTAGCACTCGAAGCTTCCAAACTCCAGCTTAACCTTTTTTTTGTCAACTGCTGACACTTTTATTATCTTAAAACTATAATTTGATCATAAATTTACTGTAGATATTTTTGAATAAATTTACTTTTTTAAAAAGATTTATTTATTTATGCATACAAGAGCTGGGGTGTAGGCCAGAGGTGTGTGTGGGGGGTGAGTGGATTCACCAGACACAGAGTGGGAAGCAGAACAGGCAGACTGACTGAAATACACTGTTGAAGGGGGCAGCAGGAGAGACAGGAGAAGTCTGCTGTGCCATGTGGGTTAGCTCCCAGGGATCTAACTCATGCTGCAGTGGTTGGCAATAGCTTCATAGTGCTGAGACTTCACCCCTTACGCCACCAGGGAAGCCCTAAAAGTACTTTTGGATAATATGCTTGTCATCTTTTCTCACACCATAAAAATGATGTAATGGTATGTCTTTTAAAGTTAACCGCAGGCAGCCCATACCATACATAATATGATATTCAAATGAGATCCATCAAGTAATTAAATTTTTCTCTCAACACATTAATGTAATTCTGAAGTCTGCATCAAGATATAATAATGAATATAATAAGTAAGACATGAGAGTCCAATTAAATCTTCTCATAGGATTCTTTAATTTTTTAGTTATCCCAATGTATTGTTATATTGAAGAATGGATAAAGAGCAGAAGAAAATTTGAAAGATTCTCATAAACATTCCATAATAGACATTTCCAATTTTCCCAAGAATCATCTGTGTACCTTTTATTTAAAACTGATTATGAGGACTGACGTAAGATATTCTGACTGAATAGGGATTGGATAGGTTCTAGAAATTTATTCTTTTTAAAAAAACTGCACTTTAAAAATTGTGACAGAAGTGCATGTATAAAATTTCCATTTTATCCATTTTTAGGTGTATAGGTCAGTGACACTAAATATGTTCACATTATTGACAAACCACCACTAGCATCCATCCCAGAACGTTTTCATCTCCTTCAACTGGAATTCCATATACCTAACTCCACACTCTCCCATAATTCCCATGGTCAGCCAACATTCTACTTTTCCATCTACCACTGTGATTACTCTAGTTAATTCATTTAAGTGAAATCATACATTATGTATCCTTTTGTAACTGACTTATTTCACTTAGTATATCTTCAGTACTTATCTATGTTTTAGCACGTGTCAGAATTTCCATTTGAATATTGAACAGTATTCGTGTGTGTGTGTGTGTGTATACACACCACATTTTGTATATTCATTTACTCACCAATGGACATAGAGTGCTTCTACCTTTAGCGATTATGGGAACATGGAGAAAGAAACTTTAAGGTATGACTGCATCATATTGACATTTTAATTTTGATAATTCATATCAATCTACAAACTTACTTTGTTATTAAAAGCCTCATAGAGACTGTATAGCAATAGCATCTAAAATAACAAATAGAATTTTAAGTTGAATGTTTTCAGAATTGTTTGATGTTAGAAATTTATTTTTTCTACAAAAACAGTATATTTCTATTGATGGTTGTTTCTCTGTGATGCATATTCTGAGAATGATTTCCATGTGGATGATGTTTGAAGATAAGGAAGGTAAGGAAAGGCACAAAATAGGACAGGTAGAGAAGCTGAACTATTATGGACTGAGTTTTTGAATCATTCCAAACTTCATATGAATCCTCCAATGTGATGGTATTTGGAAGTAAGACCTTAGGAGGTGATCATAGTATAAGAAATACTAACCAAAACAAAGAGATCCCCTACTGATAGGAGGAAGATTTTTGCACTCCATACAACTGATAAGGGACTAACAGCTCACACGACTCAACAAAAATGAAGTAAAGAATCCAGTCAAAAAATGGGCAGAAGAGCTAAAAAGATACTTCTCCAAAGAGGAAATGCAAATGGCCAACAGGTATATGAAAACATGTTCAACATTACTTATAACCAGGGAAATACAAATCAAAACCACAATGAAATAACACCTTACACCAGTTTGAATGGAACATATTAAAAAAACTAGCAACATCAAATGTTGGTGAGGATGTGGAGAAAAAAGAACTCTCTTACACTGCTGGTGGGGATGCAAACTGGTCCAACCACTATGGGAAGCTGTGTGGAGGTTGCTCAAACTACTAAAAATGGAGCTACGATATGACCCAGCAATTCCACTCCTAGAAATCTACCCAAAGAACATAAAAATACTAATTCAAAAGGATACCTGAACCCTTAAGTTTATTTTAGCACTGTTTACAATAGGTAAGACATGGAAACAACCCAAATGCCAAAAAAATAGATGACTGGATCAAGAAGATGTGGTGATATGTACATAATGTAATACAACTCAGCAATAAAAAAGATAAACTCATATTATCGGCAACAACATGGATGTAGCTGGAAGGGATTATGCTTAGTGAAATAAGGCAGAGGGAAAAAGAAAAATATCAGATGGTTTCACTTAGAGGAGGATTACAGGGGAACAAAATAAGGGATCAGGAAAAAAATAATAAATAAAAACAAAACAAAATTAACAGGCAACTATAAATCAGAGACATTCTGCAGGGGAAGGGGAGGGAGAAGAATCAAAACAGGGGAGGGAAGAGCACAAGGGACTATGGTGCTGTACAAGGGTAAATAGGTGGTAGGAGTTTTATGGGGACTACACCTGAGAGGAGAAAGCATGAATTGTACAAAAATGAGCAGTGATGTAAATAAATAAATAAATAAACAAATAACTGCATAAAAAGAGGTCATGATGCCGGAGCTCTTGTGATTATATTTTTTTCTTAAAAGAAAAGGGAGAGACGTGAGAGCTCTCTTGATTGATGATCATTAAACCAGTAAGAGCATCTTTATCAAGAACCAAATTTACCAGCACCTTGATCTTCAACCTTCCAGCTTCCAGAACTGTGTGAAATAAATGTGTTATTTTTAAGACACTTAATCTATGGTATAGATTGTTATAGCAGTGAGCTGATATTGCAGTTCAAACTAAGACAATGTGAAACGGATTAAAAGTCTCAGACAAACTCACAGGACCTTGGAAGCTAGAATGGCCCTTCAGAAATACACTTATTTAGTTTAAGGTAGCCAGGATTTTATAATCTGGAAGTTCAGGCGCTGATGTGAGCTGACATGGGAAGGGACATGACATCTGGCACAGTAACTCTGTGCTGCTAAGGAAAGGAGCTTCCAGTCTAGTGCACAGAGTGGACTACCTAATGAGCTTTTTCAGATGTATTCAGCATTATTTTCCTGTCTCTCTAGCACCAGTAAGTTCTATTTCAGCACACTTTAAAATTTAAGCTTCTATTATTGGTTATACATTGTGGTTTCTAAGTAAGATTTTACAACTTTATAGAATATGCCTTGTCCAATTTCCCCTCATGTTCATTATCTTAACTGATGTAATTTCCTGTTTCCGATATCAATGAGGGAAAAAAAAAAAAAACAGTTCATTGTCTTACAAGTCTTTTCTTAAAATAAAGTTAACCTCATGTGGTTTTTTAGGCATTTTTTTTAGTCCCTAGATACTAGGTTTTTATGTATTTAGTAAGACAGTTTATAGGCATCAAAAATATGAATTTTTCTCTACAGTATGAGAAAATCAAGGTATTTTCAGTTCCTAAAAATTTATTTGATAAGAGCTCAGAGTAACTCTAAAGATTACTTTGCCTAAAGTATCCATACATTTAAATTCATGTTTTCCTTTCTTTTATTTTTTTATTTGCAATTCTTTTTTATTCTTTCAACAACATTCATCTGTTATTATTATATAGTGGTACAGGTAAGGTACCATTCTGCACAGTAAGTCACAAATGACTCAATCACAAAGTCCCTTCTTTTAAGGAGCTCACATTCAAGTTGAGGAAATACGTATTTAAAAAATGCAATGCAGAATTTTATGCATTTATACATTGTCATGAAGTAGTGTTACATGAGAAAAATAACCAGCAAGATCTGATCATATGAGACATACATAGCCATAAAATTGCTCTGTGAAAATCAACCCTAGTGGTCATTTCCAGAAACTAGCCTTCTGATGCTTTTGTGCCTGACTGAGTATATTCCTTTGCTCAAAAGTAGTCCAGCTTATCCTGATGACTTTCATTGCTGTGTAATTCAAATTTTTTTTTGATAGCTCTAATGATATAACAAAAATTAAAAATAGAAAAGTATTTAGATATCCCTTCTAAGTTGATGGTCATTAGCCCATTTTTATCCTATGAAGGACTATAGTCTCTTCGTCACATGTCAGCCTTTTGAATACAGAAAACCAGCAAGGATTATTATGTTAATTTCCTTCAAAATGCAAAACATCATAGGACAAAGATTGAGACTTTTTATACTCAAACAAAATTTTTAGAATAAAGAGAAACACATATTAGAGGGAATGTCTGATTAATTCAAATATATAAAGAATAAATAAAGAAATAATAAAATTAAACTAATGGGATCATCAAAAAATATAAAGATTTTTTTAGACTTTTACAAAAATGCCATACTTGAATAAGTAAAAACAACAAATGAATGTTCAATGGTAATTCCTAGAAGAAACAAAATAATAAATAAGCATGCAGAAAAAATAATTCTCATTTCCTAAAGGAAGTAATGTTAAAGGAACATGCATCATTTTACAAGTACTAAACTAGCAGAATTTCCTTGTGTATATGGCTATGTTCTTAAATGATAATTTTTAATGTTGGGGTTAATTAAAGAGAAATAACAAGCACTAGTAGAATTTTACATTAGTAAATTGGCACTTTAAAATACTTGTTCTTTAGAATAAAAATAATAGCTATGTGTAAAGGATATTTATCATTTCTTAATGCAGAACATTATGTGAGATTTTATATATTATGTATAAATTTCATGTAAGCCCAATGAGGTAGGTGTTTTCATATTACCCTCTTCTTATAATGTTTCTCAAGCTTATATATATTGTAAGAGGGATCTAAGATTAACATTAATTCACTATCCACTTGAACTAGCCCCAAGGAAATAATGCCATGGAAGGTAAAAAAAAATGCAGTCAAATAAAAACAAGATATTAATCATAGTGTTATACATAATAACCAAAAAAATCATATAAAAGTGAGTGTGTGCACATACAATATAATATCTCATTTTCAGTCATTATTGTGGGAATGATGTAGAAATATAAAATGTTAAGAGCTAAAAGTAGAATAAATGTGGTATGTACAATAATTATCAAATAAATGTAAGTTGACAGGTTGAAAAAGGAGAAAAAGCAAATATGTAAAATCAAAATACCCACATTGGAGATGATTTTTTTCAAATTTTCATTTTATTTTTAAAAATGTTTTCCAAGGGTGCTACATTTTTCTAGCTTAGATTTTCTCATTAAATTATACATATTTTTGGGATAGGTATGCCTATAAGCCATTTTAGTTTTGAATATCTTAATATTGTCTATCTAATTTTGAAGAAAAGAGGAGCTACACTAGGAGGAAAGCTCAAGGAGAAAGAAAATGAGGAGGAAAGATTTGAAAAACCTTCTAGTTTTACTATGAACAGCGTTGAGTAAAAACATAATTTTGTGTGAGCTTTTTTTTGATTGTTTTAACTGAAATGTTAGTTTGATTTTAAGTTAAAATCAATCTTTGAGTTGCTCAGTAAGAAAAACACAGAATTGTTATGATTTTATGCAAAATCTCATGGGAACACTGCCTTATTTTTTTATTCTAAAGAGCTAATAAATGTAGGAAAAAATACCTAGAGATATTTAATAAAAGAATAGTAAATATGTATAATTTCAACATGGCGGCATTTTGAAGCAATCCAGAAGAGTGTAAGTAGGAGCAGCTGATTAGGCTGGTTAAGACACAATGTGTCTCAACTGATTGTACAATTTGTTAGTAATACAGTGTAGGTAGTATTAACATGGTGTACATGCCAAATTCCACAGGATGACAGCAACCTGGAGGGGCCAAATGAGATATATCACATATGGTTGTTTCTACTATTGTGGAAAATTCAGTCCCATCCTGATTCATGGCAGCCTCCAGAAGACAGGGTATTGCAGTGGGGCAACCAGAGCAGGGTAGTTAGGAGGCCAAGGTGGCTGGAAGGCTGGCAGCAACCAATCCACCTCAGCCCCCCACAAATCCTTACGCCCTTTCTCTGGGCTCTCTGGCGTTTTCTCTCTCACCTCCACTCATACTCTCACCTCCTCTGTTATCACGCTGCTCACCCTCTCTCGCCAACACGGCTGCCACTTATGCTGAGCAGATGCTTCTGCTTTTAGCCCAACCTCCAGGCTCAGCTGTGCACACTCCCTCGTGCCCCACCCATGCTCCAGGTGTCCACAATCTGGCATGTGTTCTCCATGCGCAGGCACCCTAGCACCTTCTGCATTAACTGATCAAGGCTACAGGTGATAGCCACAGAGGCTAGCGGTGTAAAAAGCTTAATCAATTAATTTACCCTGCAAGTATCTACTACAAATACAGAGGCACATGGAAAGACAGGTGAAAACTCTCTAAATGATGCCTAGCTTGTCATTTTTTGGTGGGTTCATAGTAAAAAAGTCTTATAAAGACTTTTAAACTGGCATGATGCTCTAATAGCCACGTTCTCTGTGCAGTTTATAGAAGTGACAAGAAGAAATGAAGAAGATAAACACAATCAGAAATTTTATTAAGTTAATATGATTGAATCGACATGGACTTTACTACATTGTTTAAACTCAGTCTTATTTTCTTTTTATTGATTTCACAACAGTTTAGGGAAACTGGAAAATACTTCAAATCAAAAAATAGCACTTATTTTTAAATATTTTATATATATGCACACATACATATGCATATATACATGTACATATATGTACACATATATTTATATAAATATATGTGTACATATATGTAAAAACCATGCACTATATATATTCTATGAATATATATGGAAACCACTGCATATCTCTGACCCCCACCTCCCAAAAAAACCCTAGAGAATTAAATCAGTTTTTAAAACTTTAAAGTATGCATAGGTAACATGAGAATAACATTAAATATACATTTGGGTGTAGTATATTTGGAGAGGAACTGAGAAATTACCTTTCTAAGAAGCTCCCAAGTAAATTAGATGCTTAAGGTGGTAAGTGATAGTTAACATTTTTTACAACCTTTGTTTACCTCTAACAGAATAAATATTGATGCCATTTTTAATAGTAGGAATTTATCACACTTATTTTTCATCAGTGGTCTACAGTCATGATGAAAAGTTTATTTCTGAACCAAATTGGTATCTACTTACAAGAACACACTTCATTGTGGGCAGGTGACAGGGTATGGGAAGAATGTGAGTATTCATGGTGAAGGGTGAGGGGCTCTCTGGAAAATGGTAAGGCAACATCTCTGGTATAAGAAGTTTCAATTTACTTGGAGAAAAAAGATGGTGATAAATAATTACAATGCAACATACTTTACTGAAAACATCAAAAAAATACAAAACATTTTTTTCCATGAGGAATTAACATTTGAGATGGATATTTGTATTAGAAAAAAAAAAATCCAAAGACTTTCAAATAGCTGCCACTTCTAAAATCCTTCTTGGGGAAGGGGGAGGATAAATTGTTAAAGGGATCAATTGTATGGTGAAGGATAAGATTGGATTTTTAGTGGTGACTTATTGTAGTATATACACACATTGATTTTCAGTGATGCACACCCCAAAACTTATATACTATTAAAATGCAATGTTACTTCAATTGAAAATAAAGCTAAAATGAAAAAAGTGTTTTCTCCCCTCCCTTTTACAATCAGTTCTTCACCAGCCACAAGCAACTTCTGCTCTGCTTTCTGTTACTAAAATTTAGTTTGCCTTTTATAGAATTTCATATGAACGGAAATGCACCATATATACTCTTTGGTGAATGACTTAGGAAAAAAAAAGTAAGCATACTGTTTTTGAGATTCATTCATGTTTATTGTGTATGCTAACATTTTATTACTTTTCATTGCTGAGTAGTATTTTGTTGTGTGCCTATTCATCTGTTCATGAATATTTGGATTGTTTCCACCTTGGGCTACTATTAATAAAGCTACATAACATATTGTTGGACCAGGAGTTAGTGGTCCAGCCAAAGGCAGTTCTCACTAGACCACGTGTGTGGGACAACAGCAAAATTTGAGGAAGGTCAATGTGAAAAATTTGTCTAAAAGGGGCATTTCCTATAGAACTGTGACAAAATCTTCACTTTGGAAGCTTTTTTTTT
>PVIJ01018456.1:0-26317 GCA_004024925.1 Scalopus aquaticus | reverse complement strand
TGTGTGTGTGTGTTATACAAGGAAATATGCCAGTATTTGAAAGATCTCATCACTGGGCACATCAATACTTTCCAACCAACAATGCATAATGTTACAAAATCCTTTATAACATACAATCAAAATTATGGACGTAAAGGAACAAGGCAGACTAATGAACTTTTACGTAACTACAGATTAGATGCAATAGCTGTCTTCTATTAACACCAGACATCAGCAAGATGTGCAAAAAACAAACAAACAAACAAAAGCAATGCCACCTTCTCATTAAATATTTTACTTTAGAAATAGCTAAAATTCCACGTGACATGTAATGGTGTGTGATTGTTTCTAATGAACAAGCATGTGCAGCTCTAATGTTTAATATGGGAAAGAACAGTAGGAAAAACCGAAACAAACGACAGCTCTCGCAGCCCTCCATAACGTTTAAGAATGTCAAGAGGGGGGTGCTGAAGACAAAAGTGGAAGAACTGCTGCTATATTCCTTTCTGCCTTACAAGTCTCAAGGGTTTAAAGCACCCGCCCGCGTCATCGGGGCTTCCGCAAGCCTGTGCCTCTAGCTCAGATGTCTGCAGACTCGGAGGCGAAGTTGGCAAGGTCAGTGAGCACGACTCCATCACCACGGGCATGGCTTTGTGCTGGGGCCAACGACGCGAGAAGCCTGAGCTCACGCCGGTGGGACGACGACTGACGGGGTGAGTGTGCGGGACACCACGTTCGCCTCGGGGTCACACGCACAGGGGCAGGCGTTTCTCAGTTGTCCTACGAGCCGACGCCCGAAACCAGTGCTTCTCCAAATGAAGCAGCGTTACCATCACCTAAGAACTTGCCAGAAATGCAAATTTTCACAGACCCGCCCCAACCCTACAGAGTAAGCCCTTCTGGTGGGTCTGACGGGGCAGCTCAAGAGCCCCTGCAGGAGGGACAATCAGGAGGCACGTCCCCTCCGTCTCCACACACGCACGGCCCACGCAACCACCTTCCTGGGCCCCACCCCGAGGCCTGGGCACCTGCACGCCTCTGTGCGTGCCCCGGGTGGGCCACCCTCTGGGAAGGCCCTTTCCAAGTCCAGTCGTCTACACCCGCTGAATCCTGACTCAAGGGCAAACTCAGGGACCATCCACGCCACTAACCCTTCCCCAATCCTCGCCAACCAGACTGCCTCCGTCCTTCCATTTCCCAGCGTGCTGAGCGTGTCTCACTTTCTGGAACCAGGCACACCGAGCTGTGTGTGCAGATTTGACTACAAATGCCTTGAAGGGAGGAGCTATTTTATTTCCTGCAGAACTTTATCAATGAGAATGAATGAGAAAAAGTCTCATTTTTTTCAGTGATTCTACAGACAAATGAGCTGAGGTGCATCTAGTATTTTAAAAAGTTATACGGTGCTGCCACAGATGACAGAAAGACACATGACACAGACCACAGCTCAAGGAATTTATCATGCACTTGGAGGGAGAAGGCCCACAAAAATATGAAAAACAGCCAGATGCAACTCAGTTTAGGAGCAATCCCAAACCAGGTGGTGATGCTGGGCACTTTGGAAACGGCAAGGCAGAGTGGGGTAGGAACAGGCTCCCAGCAAAGGCAGGGCCGGAGGAGCACAGAGGACAGCAACAGCAAGGTGGTAGGCAGGCCTTAAGAAAGGCAGAGAAAAGATTTCAGAGGAGACAAAGGAAAGAGGAGGAAATGCATAGAGTATCTGACTAAGGCAGGGAGAAGCTCAGCTTGGCTAACTGCAAAAAGATTCTTTCAAGAAATTGAGTTAGAGGGGCCTCCCAGTGGCACAGTGGGTTAAGTCTCGGCCCTATGAAGCTATCCACAGTCACTGCAGCACGGGTTCAATCCCTGGCCAGGGAGCTTCCCACAGGGCGCAGCAGACCTCTCCTGTCTCCCTGCTGCTCCCCTCAGCAGTGGATTTCAGTAGATCCGCCTGTTCTGCTCCCCACTCTGTCTCTGGTGAGTCCTCTCACCCTCCCACACCTCTGGCCTGCACCCCAGCTCTTGTATGCATAAATAAATCTTTAAAAAAAAAGAAATTGAAAGGAGACTAACGAGCCTTAGAGATCATCCAAGAAACTGACGAGAATCGGTCCCCACTGCCTCACCCTCCAAACGAAAAGCCGCCTTGACGTGAAGATGCTGTGGGTGCAGAACAAGAGTTGGGGCTCCCCTCGGGCCCTCGTTCTACTTCACCTGCTCACTTCACTCTAGCCTCACCACCATCATCAAGCGGAGATTTACACCGAGGGCCGGCCACCTTTTCTGGCAGTGATGCTTCACCGCCCCCAACAGGCCCCATGCCCCCTCTTAAATTTCCAAGACCAAGAGCCCTGAGGCTCAAAACTTGCTGATTCAAAGGCAAACAGAGAGGAAAGTTCTCATCTAAGACAGGCAGATGCTGTCACTTTCGTCTGAGGCACTCCAGCCCCGCCTTACCCGGGAAGCCTGTTTTCCTGCTCGGCCGGCTCTGCCCTCCCGTCTTCCAAAACCCCAGGATCATCTGGTTTGGGATTGTTCCTAAACTCAGCAAGGAGAAACCTGGACAGCCTGTAAAGGCTAGATCCCTCCGCCGATCTCAGACATTCCTGCTCCGCTGCTATCTGCTGAGAAATTAAAACCTAAATAGTCTAGATCTGCACTATCCAGCATGGCAACCCCAGCCAGATGGACTAGTTCAGCTTTACATTCTTTTAAAATGAAAGCGAGTTCGAAATTCAGGTCCTCAGTCACACCCGGCACCTTCCCGGCGCTCAGCAGCCACAGCCGACATGCAGAACAATGTCCGCCAGCGCTGGAGGTTGCACGGGACAGCAGTGTTCTAGAACCTCCTCCACCAGATATGATCTACATGCCAAATGGAGAGCCCTTCAAAGTGAGCACCTGAGGGAATTTTAAGTGCATTTGAACGACACTGCCTCCTCAGAGCATTTAACTCCTCTTCAGATGTGTTGACCTTGGACAAATAAGCAGTCAGTCATCTCCCAGCAACGCAGGGTTACTGGGAAAGAACAATGCAAAGCAGTTCGCCTCCTGGTGACTGGCTCACACCCGCTGCCCAGGAGAGAGCTTGCTCCACACAGCTGAGAGGGGCTGGGGGGGCTGTCAGGGCTGAGAGCCCACCCGGGAAGCGGGGAGCTGGGAGTCGAGGGGCTGGTCAGGCCTTCCGCACTGAGCTGCCCTGCAAGGAGGCGCCCCCTGCTGGGGGTGGGGGCACAGCCTCACTTCCTGCCCCAGCACGGGTTCCCAGCATCTGTGGAGTGCCGCAAGGCCCCTCCTCGAGCCTCCTGACTACAACTAAATGAGGGTTCCGCTCAGTAATTTTCTCGGAAGTTATTTCAAAACAGCTCGAAGGTGCATTTTATTGATGACTCAAGTCGGTAATGACAGCTCTTCCCTCGACTCTTACCAGAGAGGTGACTCTAAGACGCCAGGGGCTATTTCTGTACCAGGGGTCCCAGGAAAAGGGGAGATGCCAGGTTCCCTGCCCCACCCAAGGGAGGGTGGGGCCGAGCAGGAGGAAAGGAAGCTGGAGAGAAGATGGGGTGGGAAGAAAGGGGGATGGAGAGCAAGGCGGCCTGGAGGAGGCAGGGGAGCAGAGACGTGAAGACGCCGCACTGGCTTCTTGGTCCTGGACTGGTTGACACAGACGTGGGTGAGAGACCCAGGGGGAGGCTGACAATGCAGCTTTTATCTTGGTTTTGATTTTGACCTTTTCCTCCCAGACTTGTCTGGCTGTTTCTGACCCTTTTCTATAGGACCCCCCCAGAAGGAGCTTTAGACTTGTGGCAGGCCTTCGGGCCTTGCTTTGGGCCAATTGCGTTTGGATGGACTTTTACCCACGACGGCAACTTTAGGTGCTTAATTTAAAAACTATATTGTCTTTTCTGTATTGCACACTAGTTGTACTGAAGTTCCTTTCCATTAAAGGTCTTACATGTTTTGTCTTGATGAGGAGGATGACAGAACCAATCTAAAGCAGGCAGGTTCGGGGGTTCTGGGGTGCCCCCTCCCTGTTCTGTAACATTTCCACGGCTGGAATCAAAGCACCTTAAGGATGTGATGAGCAGGTACAGAGCACGGGAAAAATGTGTCCTGGCCATGCAGGCCCGTCGGAGAGCTCCGGAAATTATTACCGGCTACATCATTGTAATAAGCCGAAGTACTGAGACTCTGGTGTATTTTTTTTTCTTTTTTTAATTTTCAGAAGCCAGCCACAGTGACTATAACCTTGCTTCCCACAAAACAGTATGGCAACATGTGCTATATGCAGACCCCAGAATCCTATGTGTAACTCACTGGGCTGATACCATTGTTCTGATATTTTTTAAGAACCACTTGTAAAAAAGTTTCTCTCTAGAACATAACACTCAGAAGTAGCTACTCTTCAGCTGATACATTCTCAGATGGGAGAAGTGCCAGGATAGATCTATCTACCTCTAAGCACAGCGCTTGCCCTGGGGTCGGGCCTGGCACACGCGGGCCCAGCAGCGGGGCACGATCCTGCCGACTCTCCGTTCTCCCGGGAACATCTGTCTGCTCCCGAGCCAGGAAGCTGTGCTGCTAAGCGCCGGCACTAGCAGGACGGGCGGTGGTTTTCTGTGCAAACGACAGACTTGTTGGGAGAGACCTGAAAGACGCAGAAACGTCCCACTAGATCAATATCCTAGGAGGTGACTTAACTCTGAGATCTGAGCAAAATAAATGTAAAAGGGCAAGGTATTGGGCCTCCCTGGTGGTGCAAGGGGTTAAGTTTCAGCACTATGGGGCTATCCAGAGCCACTGCAGCATGAGTTCTATCTCTGGCCAGGGAGCTTCCCACAGGGCGCGGCAGACCTCTCCTGTCTCCCCGCTGCTCCCCTCAGCAGTGGATTTCAGTGGATCTGCCTGTTCTGCTCCCTACTCTGTCTCTGGTGAATCCTCTCCCCATCACACCTCTGGCCTGCACCCCAGCTTGTATGCATAAATAAACAAATCTTTAAAAAAAAAGGCTAGGTATTTATCTCAGGGAAGCAACAATCTTAATGATGGAGGAGATGTAACGCAAAATAAGATTAGAACTAGGCCCACACAAGGAAGTGGGGGTAGAAGAGATCAATATAACCGTTAGCACAATCCCTAGGCACCAGCACCTGAGTTTCAAAGCATAGGTAGGAGCTAGACTGCAGTCTAGGGGCAAAGATATGGAGATTGAGCCCACTGCAGAATCTCCGGTCTCTTTTCTAACTCCAGCTAGCCAGCAAACAGGAACCTTCCTGAAGATGAGCCCCTCCCAACTGAAAGAGGGCTATCTCAGCGCCATCTGGGCAAGAACTCGGGGCAGCCATTTCTCTGCCCACCTGTGCCTATCAGGTGCTTTCCTTTACCAACTCTGTCCCTCTGCAGGGCAGCGGCCTGCCTGTCTGCCCGTGACCTGCACCACGCAGGCCTCTCTTAGCAAACCTGCCCCTCAGCGGGGCAGCTCTTCCTGCCCCCTTGTGTCTGTACAAGTGTCCTTGACTTCCTTGTCCTAATAACCCTCTTCTTTAAGTATAACTGAGTCTCTGTCTCGTGGAGAAATTTGCCGCGTGCCGCCTAAGGGGGCTCTGTCGAAACCTTTCCCAGAGTGGACCCAAGGACCCCGCTCCGCTCTCAAATCCATCGACTCCAGAACGACATCACTAAGACGGCCCAGCCACACCGGTGTTCGCAAAAAGAAGTTCGCTTTAAACTTCTTGCAGATGGAGGTGTTCCAGGGTCCCAGAGAGGAGCGCTGTCCTTCACCTAATGACGCTGGGCACCCTGCCCCGTGAGGGGTGGGTCGGCACCCACTGACCTGGGGTGTCAGGCGCGAGGCCACCAGCACTGGGGAACAGGTACTGGAGCAGGGGCACCCCACAGCGGGGAGCAGTTGCTATTTCCAAGAAGCTGAGGGGCCCACTTTCCTCTCAGGAGGAGCCTCTCCCTGACTGCTGTTTGAACAGGAAGTGACCCAAAAGTCAGTCTTCCCCTGTAAACAAATTTTCAGCAATGGGGGATACCGTTCAAGCCCACAGACAGCCTTCTCAAAGCACAGAACGCCGATGCCGGCATTCTTTCTAGTACACAGCCACCTCTAATGTGCCTCAAACGGTGTGAATATTCAAAACATCCAGATAAAGAAAACACTTGGAGTAAAAAAACCAGTGGTTTAGTTAACACAAGGAAACAAGCAAACAAAAAAAGCCCCACGGCTCCAGCAAGGGGCCTCAGCGTGGGGCGAGGCCAGGGTCGCGGCACACGGAACCGAGAAGCTGCTCCAGAATCACTTCAAGAGGCTCCAGCCTGGCTCCCCTTCTGCCGACACCCTCTGCTGTTGAGACCCCATCTCCATAACTTCCCTTCCATCAAGGAGGGCCTGCAAACGGCCAGGAACAAAGTCCAATATCAGCTCTAGTCCCCTGCACAAGAATATATGCTCCAAGCACAGAAAGGCTCTTTATAATGAAAAGTGGTCTCAAGCAGGGCAAGATTCACTTCAAATTTGCAACTTCTCCTTTGTGTACTGGACGGTTGATTTCTAAAAAGCTGTCATAAAGAGACACATTCGAAAAAACACATACTGGGCCTTCCTGGTGGCACAATGGCTTGAGTCTCAGCCTGTGAGGCTGTCTGCAGCCGCTGCAGCCCGAGTTCAATCCCGAGCCAGGGAGATTCCCAGAGGGCACAGCAGACCTCTCCTGTCTCCCCGCTGCTCCCCTCAGCAGTGGATATCAGTCGATCTGCCTGTTCTGCTCCCCACTCTGTCTCTGGTGAATCCTCTCACCACTCCACACCTCTGGCCTGCACCCCAGTTCTTTTTTTTTAAGATTTATTTATTTATGCATACAATCTGGGGTACAGGCCAGAGGCATGGGGTAGTAAGAGGGTTCACCAGAGACAGAGTGGGGAGCAGAACAGGCAGATCGATGGAAATACCCTTCTGAGGGGAGCAGCGGGCAAGGCAGGAAAGGTCTGCTGTGCCCTGTGGGAATCTTCCTGGCCGGGCATTGAACTTGCGTCGCTGCTGCCGACAGCTCCACAGCATAGCACTTAACTGCTACACCACCAAGGAGGCCCGCACCCTAGTTCTTGTATGCATAAATAAATCTTTTAAAAAAAAAAAAAGAAAAAACACATACTGGGGGCCTCTCTGGTAGTACAAGGGGTTAAGTCTCAGCACTATGAAGCTATCCGCAGCCACCGCAGCACAAGTTCGATCCCTGGCCAGGGAGCTTCCCACATGGCACAGCAGACCTCTCCTGTTGTTACAGGGCAGCCCCAATACAAAATGGGGTGCCCAGGGGCCTCCCTGGTGGCGCAGCGGTTAAGCGCTGCGCTATGGAGCTGTCGGCAGCAGCGATGCGAGTTCGACGCCCGGCCGGGGAGAGTTCCACATGGCACGGCAGACCTCTTCTGCCTCGCCCGCTGCTCCCCTCAGCAGTGTATTTCTGATCTGCCTGTTCTGCTCCCCGCTCTGTCTCTGGTGAACCCTCTCGCCACCCCAGGCCTCTGGCCTGTACCCCAGCTTGTATGTATAAATAAAAAATAAATCTTTAAAAAAAAAATGGGGTGCCTGACTGTGGGTCTTCACCCATGTGCTTAAAAGGGACTTATAATAAGACTCAACTGCAGGCACACACAATAAAATTAATAAAGGGTTTATTTAAAAAAGGAGGGGAAATAAAATACAACTCAATGAAAAAAAAATGAAATAAATTGGTAAATGCATCCTACCAGTTCCGCTGAGCTAGAACCCCAATGGCGCACCAAAACCCAGTGAACAGCCAAGAGACCCCTAAAGCCCACATCTGGTTATATACCAAACATGGCTGCTTAACTCCACCCTCAGTTCCCAGCATCCTCCCTTCAGTGATGGCATTATGGGATTTGTAGTCTTAGTGGTCTTGGATCTCTCTGGTCTGGTCTGAGGTGGGGGTGGGGTCTGTAAAAACCTATCTGTGGAGTTTGTTCAGGCTGTCCTTTCTCCCCCAACACTCCCCCTGCTGTTCCCTTTAGCAGTGGATTTCAGTGGATCCACCTGTTCTCCCTACTGTCTCTGGTGAGTCCTCTCACCCCCTGCAACCCTGGCACACACCAGTTCTTGCATGCATAAATAAAAATAAATCTTAAAAAAAGAGGGGGGGTCATTTATCCAGTGCCTGTACCCAGCATGCAGGAACATAGGGTTTTGAAGTTTTGTTGGTTTAAATATCACAATCCTTAAGAAAATGATCGGTGCTGCCCCTCAGAAGCTAGATGTAGAGATAGTCTTGTGAACCGGCGCGGCTAAAAGAGCTGAAGGCCCAAAGGCCAAGGCACGCCGGTCCAGGCCTTCGAGGTGTGTCTGAATGTGGGCTCTGGGTCCTAAGTAATTTACAGCACAGATAACGTCTAGTCATTTCACGCTGCCTAGTGCTGCAGCTATACTGCCACGGAACAAAACCGTTTATTTGCAGAGAGCAGGAAAACTGATAGCAAATTATACATGAAAACTGATAGCAAATTATACACGATACCCCTGGGTAACCCCGCGCCCAGTCACAGAGACGCATTCCTGCTCTGCCACAGAGCTTCCGTCCTGCGGGGCTACGCTCAAACCTTTTATCATTCCATAATCTTTTTCAGTAAAATACAGAGGGTCTAAGGTCAGCATCTTGACTGTTTATCTATAGACGCTGCGGAAAAGTCACCGTGAATTGAGCGATATGAGACAAGCCGGTACCTCCTCATGGTGTCTGCGGGAAAGGCCAGGCTCAGCTCACGGCCTGTCAGAGGCAGGGCACACGTTTTAAACACCCCTGGCTGTGAGGTCACAATGATGACATCACAACAGGAATTCTGACGTGGGTCTGTCTCCAGGATGCGACCTCACTTGAAAGAAACGCCAGATGGCTCTGTGTCCCTGAACCTGGCGCTGGCGGCTCAGAGACCCACGTTCTCCGGAGAAAGGACCCTCCACTCTTACCTGGGCGGCCCTTTCGCCACCGCACACAGGCTGCGGCAATGCAGGTGAGCAGAGACACATCCTCCTCTTTAGCATTCAGCGCACCACCTACAGAGGGTCTGTATGGATTTCAAGCTCACAAGTTTTTATTTCAGTTCAGTTTCAAAAACCCTTCCTTGCAAATCTCTTGGGAAAATTAAGCTATACTTAAGAATTCTGAAAACGGAGAAGGAAATAAATCATAAATTTAAAATGTTGCCCACCCCTGCCTTGCTGCCCTGATGTACTGACTTCAGCAGCCTCAATACTTATTCACTAAGAAGTGAGAATTATGATGTATAAGAACACAAGCTTGTTTCAAGAACTCCAAAAGTGTGGAGCCTCATAGCGCTATGTCTATCTTGGCTAAGAAAATGTGAACTTGCTAGATTGTTGTTTTCCCCCTGTTGTGAGTTCTGGAGTTTGCAAAACAGCATAGAATCAGAATTGGTAGGCTTCGTTGCTACTTCTAAGCAGTTAAAGATTCTTAAATTGGAAGGGAATGTAACAAAAGTGAGCCTCTCCCTGTGATGGAATTTTCAGTAGTTTTTATGTTTACTTTGTGTTTCCTTATATTTCTCAAATTTTATTTAATGAACATGTATAATTTCATAAGCAGGAAAAGAAACTGAACGATTTTTGAGCCACAGTAAAATGACTTCAACCAGAGTAAGCTGGGCGGCTTTTTAATTATCCGGGACACAAGCCCAGCCCAGCGAGGTCAGGACAGAAGAGGCCAGAAGGCCAAGAGGGCACGTGTGGCTAGAGGGTCGGCCAAGCTTGTTCCCGCTCTTTCTGTGTCTTCTGAGGCCACACTTCCCAGCCCCGTTTGTGCGTAGTGTGACCTCGTGACCAAGCACGTGGGGTGCCTGTGCTCCTAGGCCCAGGCCACAGGCTCTTCCCACATGTGATCCCCCTCGCTTTCAGCCCCCGCAGTGGCCTGGGGGGGACGAGCTGGACAGAAAGCCTGGGCAGAAAGGATGGGAGGCTCACGGGGCTGAAGACACGTGGACCCATGTCTCTTCTCCCCCACCCAGAGCAGGAAATCCATGCCCTGAACTCTTCCGAACTGAAAATTTTTTTTTTAAAGATTTATTTTTTATTTATACATACAAGCTGGGGTGCAGGCCAGAGGCGTGGGGCGGCGAGAGGGTTCACCAGAGACAGAGCGGGGAGCAGAACAGACAGATCAGAAATACACTGCTGAGGGGAGCAGTGGGCAAGGCAGGAGAGGTCTGCCGCGCCATGTGGGACCCTCCCTGGCCGGGCGTCGAACTCGCGTCGCCGCTGCCGACAGTTCCACAGAGCAGCGCTCAACCACTGCGCCACCGGGGAGGCCCCCGAACTGAAAATTAACTGTCATTCATTTAGGTCACTAAAATTAGCGGGGTTTGGGTCTCCCTGGTGGCTTTGGGGTTAATCTCAAGGCTACCACTGCAAAGACCCACCGCAGAGGCCTGAGTTCCACCCCCAGCCAGGGAGCTTCCCACAGGGCACAGCAGACCTCTCCATCTCTCTGCTGCTCCCCTCGGCAGTGGAATTCAGTGGATCCACCTATTCTGCTCCCCACTCTGTGTCTGGTGAATCCTCTCATCCCCCGCACCTCTGGACTACACCACCAGTTCTATGCAAAAATAAATAAAATCTAAAAAATAATAAAATTAGTGGGGTTTGATATAGCAAGTAGCTTATCTTACTACTATAGGAAAGAAATAATAACTTTCTTTTTTAAATTTATTTTATTTATTTATGCATATAAGAGCTGGGGGATAGGCCAGAGATGTGGGGGTGGGGGTGTGAGAGGATTAACCAGAGACAGAGTGGGGAGCAGAACAGGCGATCTACTGAAATACACTGCTGAGGGGAGACAGGAGAGGTCTGCTTTGCCCTGTGAGTCAGCTCCTTAGCTGGGGATTGAACTCAGGCCGCATTGGCTGCCGTTAGCTTCATAGGCTGAGACTTAACACCTTGTGCCACCAGGGAGGCCCAGAAATGACAACTTTCTTAGAGCTTTGGAATCATCTCAGCTAAGGAAACTGCATTAAGAAAATTTTAAGTATAGGCACCTGAGATAGAAATGCTTCACACCACAAAAAGCCTAATTAAATGAATCAAAAATAAAGCACTATGTTTTCTTAAAAGACAAAGGACAGTTTACTGGCAAGAGCAAAAGATGTCTAAAAAACCTGCAAGTTTGATTAAGGCACATAACGCACATATATAAACTCAGGTAAAACTGATGAGTTAGGGGAAGGGCCTCTTCTCTCTGCTTTTGGATAATGAAATTCCCCGTAACAATTCTCCATAAAAATTAACATAATTCTCCTTAATAAAAAGGCTTCATTACAAAAGATGTTTTAGTAAAATCTAAACCGCGCCTTCTCCCTCCCTCATAACCTAATAAAAGCTCAAGCAGTTTACAGAAAGAAATTCCCCCAAACAACCGCGCTGTGAGTTATGGTCACGTGACTAGGAACGAGACTCTTCATAGGTCTTCTCCGAATTTTCTTTTACTTACTCATTTTTATTTTATTTTTTGAGTTTTATTTACTCATTTTTGAAAAGTTGTGCCAGTTTTGTTTAACTCACTATCATAAAGGTTTGTGGCTCAAAAACACCAACGTATGAAAAGGAGCCAGCCCCGGAATGAGACACCCGGTTCTGCCCCAGCGGACCGCCTGGCCCGCACAGGAGTTTAACCTGCAGCGCAGCATCCTGCTCCCCCAGCCAGGACAGAGGTGAAAGAAGAGCTTCTCCTAACGCCCCCTTTTCTGGGTCCCCTGTTTTGAATCCAAATTCCGCAAGAGTAAGGGCAAGAATTCAAAAGTGAAAGGAGAGGCCAGGGCGGCTGCAGCTCGCCAAGGTCAGGGCGCTCTGCCTGCGGGAAGACAGGCCCCGAGCTGGCAAGATCAGCCCAGGCGAGGCGCACCCCGGCCCTCACCCTTCTAGTCCATTCTGTCTCATCAGCATAGAAACGAGGACGACTTCCAACGAACGCTCCGTTATTTACCAAACCTGGAAATTCTGCTGGGAGGCCAGGGAGGGCTGAGGAATCGGCAGTGACCGCGACCTGCCAGGAGAGGGCGCTGCCCCTGAGCCTCCAGAGGCGGCACGGCCACAGCAGCAGGCGCCCGAGACGCGCCCCCCGCGCCCGCTGCCACCGCGGGAACGCGCAGCACGCAGGTGAAGAGACCCACCTGCAGACGGCTGCACCCGGACTTCTGCTCCCCTCCGGCTCTGAAAGGCTGAATGCCCACGAGCCTATCAGAGGAGGAGGGAGAAGTGCCGAGGGCAACGGGAAGTCTCGTCCGAGGGGAAGACGCTCTCAAGGCAGCTGGAGAGGAAAGCAAAGGCTGGCGCGAAGGTCACGGCCCGGAGTTCGGGAGCTCGGTCTCGGCCTCCCTGCCGCCGCGGCTCCGGAAGCGTCTGCTGCCTGCTGTGTCACTCGCTGTCCCCGCCCCCGGACACCACAGTAACCTGAGCTCGCCGCAGCTTGCACAATTGCACAACGCTCCCGCCAAAGGCAGGCGAGCTGTCGCGTCTGCCCGCTCAGCCTCGGACACAGTCACACTGGTGTCCGCAGAAAAGACTGGGAAGGGCAATAAACGTGAAGGGCATATGTTTTCTTCAATCCCTGAGGAAAAACAAAGTTTCTCCACGTCATGTTAGACTATCGAAGCCCGACCGACAAGCCTGCGGGGGGCGCCGTCGAGCACGGCCTGGCCCGGCTGGCGCCGCGCCCTGTCCCCGGGAGCGGCCGCTGACACACCCACGGTCTCTGCGCCCGGCATAGGCAGCACCCCGCGGCCTCCTGCGCTTCAGGGGACACAGGAAGGACACAGGAAAGGCCACCTCCCAGCCCCCCGGGCTCCAGGGACACGATGTTTAAGAGCAGACCCATCTCCCGGCCAGGTCTTTGCCGATTCCTCTTCCTGGCCGGCCCTGGCCATGGCGCAGCCTCCTGGCGCCCGTCTTATTCGCGTGTCACGCTGTGACTAAGTTCCTCTTGGGCGGGGTGACATTTCTCTGAGCACCCACAGGACCTAAAAAAGGGTCTGGTGCACAGAGCTCTGGAGCGTTCGGAACTCGCCGTGGGACAGTGCCCGCACAGCGATGCGATGTGCCCCCTCAACTGGCCCGCGCTGGCTCTCCCCACTTGGGGCTGACAGCAGGAGGGGCGTCCCCAGCCACTTCAAAGTGCAGGCCAGCGAAGCCCGGGCACTGTCCAACTCCCACCGCAGCGAGTGCGCCAGAAGCGCTCTGAGTCTTAAATCAGATCCTTGCACTTTTCGGCGTTACTGAACTTTAGGGTAGCAAAGTCCAACAGAAGATTTACGAAAGTCAAAAGAAGCAGGTGAAATCAGTATCTAACCCAACAAAGCCAAAACATTTCAAAATGTCACCAGTGTCAAATTAAAGGCTACGACACATTCTTTAACTAGGTGTTTGATGCCGCCGTGTATTTGGTGCTCACAGCACATCTCAGGGAGGACTTGCACATTGCAAGCCTTCCAGAGCCGCACGAGACTCGCGCTACCAGCCAGGGCAGGTCGCGGGTATATATTTAAGGCAGGACATAAAACAGCCTCCCCCGGCATCGACGATCAAGGGGACAGACGCCCCGAGTCCCCCCACCCCTGGCATGCAGCGTCCATCTTTCCTGCTGCAGCACGACACACAGGTGAGGGAAAGGGCAGAGAAACGGAGACAAGCCCTCGGATATGAAACTGCCAATAACTGGTGCTAAGACAAGGTGGGGCGGACGCAGCGCCCCGGGGAAGAGGACCTCAGCGCATCGTCCGGCGGGACGCAGAGCGCAAGAGAGCCCAGCTTGCAGCCCAAGGCACCGCCCAGCCACGCTGATTAGGTTGAAAATACACCCACGCGAAACTCAAAGCAAAGCGCAGCTTGAGTTACAGATGAAAATTTAATCGGTGTCTCAAGATACAAGAAAGGAAGCTGAGAGCCAGTGACTGACCGATTTAAGGCTCCTGAGGGGAGGCAGCTCTCACAGATGGGGGCGTGAGAGGCCAGCAAGGCAGCGTGAGCTGGGCTCTGTCTGTCTGTCTGTCTGTCTGTCTGCCTGCCTGCCTGCCTGCCTGCCTGCCTGGGGCAAACCAGGGAGAGGCTCAGGAAGAGCGCATGTTGTGGAGAATCAGAGGCAAGAGAGGCCAAGGACATGACCACACTTTGAACTAATCTGTTTTTCCCGCCAAACCTTAGGCTCAGAAACCATCTAGTGGCTACAGGTGAAGATGCAGGACCCAGAGAGCATACAGCGACCCTGAGCTTCAGCCCCTGCGAGCCCAGCTGGCTTCTGCGTGGAGACACAGACGCCCGGGGAGGGCCAGAGCAGCAGCTCCTCTGGGGCTGAGTATCTGACGAGCAATGTGACCTGCTGGGGGATGTGAGGCCATAAAGGCCACTGTCTGTCCTGCCTGAGAAGCTCGCCCCCTGGACACAGGGGCGATGTTTAGGCTGTGACCGAACAGGTCACACAAGCGCCACTGCTCAAACCAGTGTGATAACAAGTGAGATAAACGAGGGACACAAACAAGCAGGGCATGGTTTAAAGGGGAACAGGGAATCACCCTACACACGGGAGGCCGATCTCAGGCCGGCGCCTGAGGTGATGGAAATTCCCTCCAAGCCTTTGTCCCCGTCCCAGCAGAGCATTCCAAGACTTGGGACCAACGAAAGGATCGACCAGGAGAAAGGTCTCCCGGCCCTCCCAGAAACAAGCACAGGTCAGGGAAAGAGCAATTCCCAGAGCAGACAGAGCCGACAGAGCACCCAGCTTGCAGAGCGCCGACCCGGGGCAGAGCGGAGCCACCACGTTGCTCAGGAAGCCAGAGCGTCGGAAATGGTGGGGAACCATGAAAGCCGAGATTCAGTACAAAGGCTAAATTTTCTGCATGTATAGTAGCTGGAGCAGAACACTTTAACAAAGAACCCCTGTACAAAGTAAAAAAAATGAGGGCCTCCCTGGTGGCGCAGCGGTTAAGCGCTGCGCTGTGGAGCTGTCGGCAGCAGTGACACGAGTTCGACGCCTGGCCAGGGAGAATCCCACATGGCGTGCAGACCTCTCCTGCCTTGCCCGCTGCTCCCCTCAGCAGTGTATTTCTGATCTGCCTGTTCTGCTACCTGCTCTGTCTCTGGTGAATCCTCTCGCCGCCCCATGCCTCTGGCCTGTACCCCAGCTTGTATGTATAAATAAAAAATAAATCTTTAAAAAAAAATGTAAAAAAAAATGAGATGAAGAAAGCCACAATTTGTCACTTAATATTCACATGACGTGGGAAAGCAGCATCTCTGCTAGCTGGGAGATGGCCAGCGTTCGCCAAATACCACCTGGATCCAGAAAAGGAACCTTCTAGGGACTGAGGGTTGGCTGGTGCATCTCTCAGTTTGACTTATTTTTGTGCTGCTTTTGAAGAACTCACAGCCCACCAGCTGGGGGCAGAGCTGGCAATAACATCCCTGTGCAGTGCTTAATACACACCTTCCAGAAAGCAGCCTAAAGCGCGGTAACACAACAGGGAGCTCAGTTAAGGGTGGGAAAAGGAGACACAGGCAAAAGTAAGACGTAAGGAACCACTGGCTTTAACTATGGTTGAATCTGCCAGCGCCTCTGTCCAGTTCCACGTCGCTGTCCTCGTGTTTGCCGCCTGCTGTTACAGGCTTCCTGACACCGACACCCAAAAGCCCTGTGTCAGGACAGAGCACTAAGACAGCCCCCAAACCGTGGTCCTCCCTGCCCCGTCTTCACTTGCACCAAGGGACCTTGTCCCTGATCACTTCCCACTGTGCCTTTCAGTGGGGGTTTATGTCACAGATGTTTCTTGACCATTAAAGCTACGGGGCCTGTCTTACATCCCACTGTCAAGAGCATTTCACCAACACCAGTATTTCTTTTTTCTTTTTTTATAAAGATTCATTTTAAAGATGTATTTATTTATGCACACAAGCTGGGGTACAGGCCAGAGGCATGGGGTGGCAAGAGGGTTCACCAGAGACAGAGTGGGGAGCAGAACAGACAGAGCGACAGAAATACACTGCTGAGGGGAGCAGCGGGCGAGGCAGGAGAGGTCTGCCCCGCCATGTGGGAATCTCCCCGGCCGGGTGTCGAACTCACGTCGCTGCTGCCGACAGCTCCACAGCACAGCACCCGACCGCCACGTCACCAGGGAGGCCCAGTCTATAAGAATTTTTAAAAGGTGGGGGATGGGGCCGAAACCGAACCAAGGCAGGGAGAGCTGAAGCAGTGGACATTTTTAGCTGCTACTCTGTGCCATGATGCAACGGCCTGCAATCAGCTCTCCGGACGCCGGTGTGAGCGAAGAGCTATTTGCTCCTATTACTCAGATACACAGAAAAGCAGCAGCAGCCTCTCAAGTTCTGCCACCTGCCAGGAATTGAAAAAAGGGGGGAGGGGTGGAAAGCTGGAGCACTCATTTACACAAGTCTCTGACAATCCTCTGACTTGAGACCTCTAACCGCTCAGAGGGGAACCCAGAAGGGACCGAAATTACTAGGCCCGGTTAGAATCTCCCAGAAGAGAGTATTAATAGGCCAGCAGCAGTCCATTACACTCATGTGCAAAAGGAAGCAAACGGGCTTAAAATAGCATCGTAAAATTTTAGAATCAGAGACCTTGGCAATCTACTTCAACTTCCTCATTTTACCGGATCTAGAAGGTGAAATCACTGGTTAAGGTCACGTCACTGTTACCTCACGGTCTCAGACTCAAAGCCCGTCTCCGGGTTGAGACCCGACACATGGCACGCCAACGGGCAGGGGCGACCATGTTGGGCTCCAGGAGCTGAGGTCGTCTCCCTTTCCACACGCCACAGCGGAGCAAACGCAGGCGTGCGGCCGCTTGTCCCTCAACAGTGGACGTCAGCCAGTCACCCACCCAGAGCCACATGCACCCGGCTGCTCCGGGGAGGAAAGGGCACAGGGACGAGAATCGCTCGGAGGCTTCCCCAACGCTCCTCCCTTTAGAAAAGGTTTCTTGTGGGCCTCCCTCGTGGCACAGCGGTTGAGCGCTGCGCTGTGGAGCTGTCGGCAGCGTGTGATGCGAGTTCGACGCCCAGCCAGGGAGAGTCCCACATGGTGGGGCAGACCTCTCCTGCCTCGCCCGCTGCTCCCCTCAGCAGTGTATTTCTGATCTGCCTGTTCTGCTCCCCACTCTGTCTCTGGTGAACCCTCTCGCCGCCCCATGCCTCTGGCCTGTACCCCAGCTTGTATGTATAAATAAATAAATCTTAAAAAAAAAAAAAAAAAAAAGAAAAGGTTTCTTGTGACTATTTTGCAAATGCACAAATTTAATAGCTGCTATAGATCTTGGGATGAACATTTTCTTTTCCTCGAGGGATGTGTGTTTATTGGGTTCTCCCCTGCAGGGATACAGGTTGTTTAGCTCCAAAGGGAAACAGAGGCTGGAACCTTCCTTCGTCCAGCGCTGAGGGCCGCCCAGTTGAGCGCTGCGCCTGCTCACGGGCCTCAGGCACCTTCCCCACACCCTCCTGCTGTAACCGGAGGCCCGGATTGGCTTCCTCCGACCTCAGCACCCAGATTCGCTGCTCTCGACTTTCTTACAGACGCACATCAAGTTTTACCAGATCTTAGGGAGAAAAGCCCCACCTGTAATTAAACTGCAGGAAATAAGACTGACAAACACACAGACTGGCCTGAAATCTGCTCAAGTTCTAACACAAGGAGCAGGAGCTTTTCCGGGGGGAGCACTTAACTCCCATAAATTACAAGTTCTTCACTGACAACGGTTCTCCTACTCAAACTAGCTCCCAAAAACACGGCAGGAAGAAAGAATTTAATTCCCATACTAGTAGAAGAGGGTCCCCTCCCCACCACTTTCTAACTTAAATAAAAGAAGAAATCAAGGTGCTGGAACCTGAATTCCTTTAGCGCTTGGAAGGCGCAGGAGAGGAAAGGGGAAGAAGAGCGCGAACATCTCTGCGCTTCGCACACATTAATTCACTTAATCGTCATGAGGGCTACGTGAGGTCACCACTCTCCCCAGTTATCAGAGGAGAAAACTGAGTTCCAAAAGGCCAAGTAGTTTGTACAAGGTCTTCCATAAATTAACAGCTGGGGTTCCGTGGCAGGGGAAGACTGAACTCTTGCTTCTCACCCGACTCCCCCGACAGCTCTGGGGTCCCCGAGAGCACAAGAGGACGCCTGCTGCTGACTCAACCTGGAATCCCCAACATCGGAGCTGGTGCCTCAGCGGCAGGTGCACAGTCAGTGCCCGAGGAATGCAGAACAAAAACACTAAACTCAGCAACACCCGCCAGAAGCTGGGCAAAGGAATTACATTTGTGTATTTCTGAAGACACGTCCTTTCCTAGCGGACAAGCACATGAATAGATGCCCAACTGTAACAGGGTGGTCCCCAGGAAAAGGGGAGGTTCCAGGTTCCCTGCCCCACCCAAGGGAGAGTGGAGCTGAGCAGGAGAGATGAGAAGCTGGAGAAGGAGAGAGAGGAGACTGGAGAAGGAAGGAAGCAGGACGGAGGCCAGAGGAGGCCCAAGGAGCACAGAGACATGTGAGGAAGCTGCACTGGCCGGGACTGACTGAAACAGATGTGGTGAGAGACATGGGGAGGTGACGCTGGCAACGTCGATGTGCATTTTGATTTTGTTCTTTTCCTCCCACAATTGTCTGGCTGTTTCTGACCCTGTTCTCTGGGTCCCTGCCGAAAGGTGTTTTAGACTCGTGGCAGGCCACAGGGCCCTGCTTCAGCCAATCCCATTTGGGTGGACTTTTACCCACGAGGTGATGGGTAACATTGGGTGCTTGATTTAAAACTATATTCTCTGTCTTTTCTAACTGTATTCAAGTTTCTTTCCACTAAAGATACATGTTTGTGTTGATGCGGCAGATGGCAGAACCTATTTAGAGCGGGCAGGTTTGGGGGTTTTGGGGTGCCCCTCTCCCTGCCCCGTAACACAACCACTAATCATTAGGGACAGAAATCAAAACTGCAGTGAGCTACCCCTCAAACCCATGAGGACGGCCACCGCAAAACACAGAAAGTAACGTGTCGCCCGGATGCGGGAAAGTGGACTTTGCACTGCTAGTGGGAATAAAAATGCTACAGACACTGCAGAAAACAGAACGGCAGTTCCGCAAAAAGTTAAAAGGGATTACTGTATCACCCAGTGATCCCAGTCCTGGGCATCGACCCAGAAGATTTGGAAGCAGTGTCTCAAAGTGATCCCCGCACACCCACCTTCACGGCAGCATTTTTCATACTAGCTAAACATGGAGGCCACTCAGGTGTCCACTGACAGATGAATGGGGCAAAATGAGCCCCAGACAAACAATGGCGTGACTCAGAAATAAAAAGGAAGGAAATTGGGCCTCCCTGGTGGCTTAAGGGGTTAAATCTCAGCCTATGGAGCTATGGCAGCTAGTGCAGCATGCTTTGTTTGATCCCCAGCCAGGAAGCTTCCCACAGGGCGCAGCAGACCTCTCCTGTCTCCCCACTGCTCCCCTCAGCAGTGGATTTCAGTTGATCTACCTGATCTGCTCCCCATTCTGTCTCTGGTAAATCCTCTCACACACACACCCCATCTCTGGCCTACACCCCAGCTCTTGTATGCATAAATAAATCTTTAAGAAAAAAAAAAAGGAAGGAAACTGACACCCACGCCAGCATGATGAACCTTAGTACATTACCCTAAGTGAAACAAGCCAGTCGCAAAAAGACAAATGGCGTATGAGGCGGCACTCAAGGACAGTCGAAATCACAGCTACAGGAAGTACAATGGCAGATGCGGGGGTTGGGGGAGCGAGGAGTGGGGAGTTACTGGTTAATGGGTTTGGAGCCTCAGTCCTGCAAGCTGAACAGGAGACGGTGCGGGGAGGCGGCATAGCAGTCTGCATGTCTCCCGCCCCAGGCTGTGCGCTTCCTCATGGCTAAGACAGCAAATCGCACTTGTGTTTCACCACAATAAGTACAATTTAAAAAGATAACAGGTATCTCTTTGTACACCCTTTTATCTTAATGGTAATGGGCTAATCTGCAGTTTGCTCTTATACTAAATAAATATGCTGAAGGAAAGCAAAAAGGTTCAAGGTATATTCTCCAAAGAAGCTAGGCAGGTGACCAAAAGCACGAGGGAAGGTGCTCAGCATCACTCACCAACAGGTAAATGCAAATCAAAATCACCATGGACACTTCACCCCCACTAGGGGAACTGTCATCGAAAGACACAAGGGCTGGCAAGGGTGTGAAAAATTGGAAGCTTACTGCGGGTGGTATAACCACTTTAGAAAACAGTCCGCAGGGCCTCCAAAGGTAGAGTTCCTATAAGATCTGGTAATTCAGCTCCTAGGTGTGTGTGTGTGTGTATGTGTATGTGTATGTGTACATATGTATATGTATGTATATATGTCCACACACAGGCTCCCACACAAACACTCATCGCCGTGCTATTCACAATGGGCAGAAAGTGGGAATGACCCGAATGTTCCTCAGGTGATGAACAAGCACAGTGTGGTCTGTGCACACGAGGGCATGTGGTCGGACCAACAACGGATGAGACGCAGAGGTGGGGGGCAACATGGCTGGGCCTTGAGAACTCTGTGCAAAGCCAGAGAAGTCAATTGTGGTATAGGATCCTATTTAGGGAAACGTTCAGAATCAGAAAACCACAGAGCAGGGAGTAGGGCTGGGAGTCTAGGACTGGTGGGAGGAACGAGTGATAGCCGACATTCCTTTCAGCATGAAGAAAATACTCGACAACACTGTGGTGGCGATTGCACAACTCTGCAGAGAAGAGAGCGGGTAGACCCAGCAGTTTTCCTGTTTACCACCTATAACCAGACAGTCTTGAGCAAACGTTAGAAAAGAGACTTGTGGAAAACTCAATGGTTATAAAATGCTGAAGACCAGTGAGGTGGCCTCCTCGTCAGGGCAGGGAAGCCTCTGCTTGCTTACAAACCCCCATTCTTAGTTTGTATTGCCGGCCTTCGAACAACAGAACAGCACCTGCGGCTGTTAGCTCAGTGAGCTTGGTCTACGCTGCTGGCTTTGCCCAGTCTGACTCAGAATGTTTCACCTGAGCTGTCCCTGCCCAGAAACCTGAGATCTCCATCAAGGTCAAACACAAGCGCCAATCTACTCCGGAATCCTGCCCTCCCTCACACACACCCCCAAACCCATGCAAGTGAGGGGTCGCCTTCCGTGGGACCCCACACCTGATCTGAAGGAGGCCTCGGACCCCTCGTGGCCTGCACAGCACTGGGGCTTTCTCCCACCCGCTGGACACTTGCCATGCGCCACTCGCCTGAACAGCTTCACTGAGAATTTAACCATGGGACAAAAGCAAGCAGGGACCCACAGGCAGCCGCTGACACAGGACTGGCCTTTCCCATCGCCCTCTTCCCTGGTCTCCTCGGCATCTGAAAGTTCTCCCGGCTCCCTCAGCGCTACTATCACCACCGAATAGGTCCCCTAGACACGGCCGGGTCAGAGGCCGAAGCGGGAGGCCTTTCATCGGTTCAGCAAGTCCAGGGGTGGACAGGGCAAGGCTCTTGCCCATTTCACAGAATGAGCAGCAGAGTAAAAGGTTAAATAACGTGCCCAAGTCCTCTTGACTCAGAGGTGGGGCTGAAGGAAATTCAGGGCCTCAAGCTTCTTAACAGTAGTTCTGATTCCCCATGCTGGTTTGCTGAGAATATTTCCAGTGAAAATATTATACTTTTAATTACTTAAAAATAGAAATGCAGACCCAGATACATAGATTTTTTTTTTTAAGTATAAGGAAAAAAAGATTGAAAGGACATATACCAAGATACCGAAATGACTTCCCCTCGACAGTAGGATTTTGGAGAATTTGGTTTTTTTTTTCCTATTTTGGTTTATGGATTTTAGACTTTCTGCACTAAACCCACATAAGAGACTAATATATTATTAAAATATAAAAACCATTGTGAAACTAGTATAGTAAAGAAAAAATAAACCTGATAACCTAAAAAAAACCAAAAACTTCACCGGAAAACATTTTCTAAAATCTGCTGGACTCTGATGCTAGATTCTTACAGTAACAACCTAATCAAGCCACAAATGCCTTACAACAGTAATAAACAATAGGGTTTCATTTTTTTCTAGTCATACATATATAAAAGAAACTTAGTAACAAAAGTTTTCAATCACTTAGAGTGTAAATAATTCCCCACCTACAAAATTTACTTATCCTATAGTCTGGAAAAGAAGTCTACATAGGTTTCTTCTTGCCTTACAGTGTCAGAACATAATGTCGCCATTATCCTAAGGAGTAAATCAGTTAAAGAGAGAAAACTGAAGGTCAAAAGATTTGATTTAAAGATTTTTAGGAAAAAATATCCCTAATATCTCTTACCTTTCCTAGAAAGAGAGGGGAAAAATATGTCAAGTATCTCAGGGTACTGACTAGGGATTACAAAGTCAGGGGGGAAAGTCATACAAAGTTGCCTTCCCTTTCTACATCAAACCCAAATTTTGGATGATTTGCACATTTCTGAACATCTGGATCTTCAGGCCCTTCAGAGGAGATAGAGTAAATTAAGGACTCGGCAATTTTAAGTAAAAAAGAAAAAAGAGCTAAAACTGGGATCTAATCCAAGCTATACTTAGACATAGAAGGAAAAGCGCAGAAACTACCAGTCAGAAGGATGTACGACCTTATGCTTCTATCAAACACTAGGACAGGAACAGTGAGACAGCCTATGGTCTCATCAGGATTCCTGAGGTAGAGGAAATACATTTCCCCACGGAAAAAGATACCAGAAAGGGCTCCTAATAGGGATTCTGTGATAGGACTACTTCCTCTGTTCAAAGATGGAGCAAAGAGCCACAAGGCGACAATTAAAAAAACAGACCCACCCATTGAGTTAGTGCTGGTGGAATCTGTCCTTCTGGAAATGCCAGATGGAGATTTAAAAAAAAAAAAAAAATCTCTACATCACTATAGCCAAGATTCCTTGGTACTTGATGCCAGCAGCCAGGATATTAACTCACATGTCCTAGCCAAATCCAAGGCTGGTTAATTACAGCTGCCAACTTCCCCCTCCATCACCCCCCACACCCCAAAAGGCCTCCTCTGCCCCGGACTGAAATCGGAAGGGGTCACTCTTACTTGAAATTCTTGTCTACTACCGTCTGTCAGTATGTTTTCCCTTAAAAGTACACTGGGGCTCAAATGCTAATCCAAAGCATATGGATTCTTTAAGTTCTATCTACAGGGGAAACATACACTGTGTTTATTAAAAGTATATAAGATGCTGTAATAGTTGAAAGCCTCTCTAAACAGTTACCTAAAAAATTCACAGACAGGGTAATATTGACACTGCTTTCCAACTAATACTGGAGTTGTACATAAAGGTTTTTATTCAACACAGATTTTGAACCGTAAGATTTGTAAGACTAAAAAGGAAGGCTTTACTGCTAGTACAATTCCAGGAAGCAGCTCTATCTGCGAATGGCAGTGACACGGACTCCAGGGGCTGCGGTAAGGCCCACTGCTAGGGAAGTGGACACTAAACAGCAAGTCTGGAGCTCAAGTACTGGCCCAGCCATAAGATCTCATGGCCAACATTGTCTGGGCATGACCTAAAATAACATATACTAGAGTTCAGATTTCTGAATTCACCGGTTGTGCAGCCTTTCAGGCAATTAACGAAATTCCTGGCGCCTAGGCCTTCCTCGCACCCCTCCCCACCCCAGCTTCAGCTTTTCCTTCCTCAAGATTTTAACAACATGGGGCCTCCCAGGTGGTGCAGCGGTTAAGTGCTGCGCTGTGGAGCTGTCGGTAGCGGCGACGCGAGTTCGATGCCCGGCCGGGGAGAATCCCACATGGCACGGCAGACCTCTCCTGCCTCGCCAGCTGCTCCCCTCAGCAGTGTATTTCTGATCTGCCTGTTCTGCTACCTGCTCTGTCTCTGGTGAACCCTCTCGCCGCCCCACATCTCTGGCCTGTACCCCAGCTTGTACGTATAAATAAAAAATAAATCTTTAAAAAAAAAATTAAAAAAAAAAAAAAGATTATAACAACATGGGGCCTCCCCGGTGGCACAGCGGTTGAGCGCTGCGCTGTGGAGCTGTCCGCTGTGCGCGATGCGAGTTCAACCACCGGCCGGGGAGACTCCCACATGGCGCAGCAGACCTCTCCTGCCTCGCCCGCTGCTCCCCTCAGCAGTGTATTTCTGATCTGCCTGTTCTGCTCCCCACTCTGTCTCTGGTGAACCCTCTGCCGCCCCACGCCTCTGGCCTGTACCCCAGCTTGTATGTATAAATAAATCTTTAAAAAAAAAAGATTATAACAACATGGTATAGAGTGGGTCTATACATCTCACCATTTTAAGATATTTTAAGTATGTCTTTCAAGGACTGCGGCTTGTCTGGCCTGTGACCTGTCCCCTTCACCCCCCAGGACCTTTGGTGCTCTTCCCTCCTGAGATCTATATTCCCCCACTGGCTCTTGACAAGGCAAAAGTCACATGCTGGGGAGGGCTCCTTTTGCGCCCCCTCCCATTTAAATTTCCCATTACCCTAACTCTTGACCCCAAAACTTCATATTCCCCTTCCCTATTTTTTTCCTTACCATATATCACTTTCCAACACAAAGTAAATTTTGTTCATGTATTTACTGCTTACCTTCCTTCAAGACTGCAGAGATTTCTGTTTCATTCACTGCTGTGTGACCGGCACCCAGAACAGCATTCAGTACACAGTAGGTGGTCAGTAAATAGTTGCTGAATGAATATTGACTACCAAGTGAGACCTAATGATAGCCCCTAATGCACAGAGGGGTACACCAGACCCCACAAGCAGCCTGTGGGAAGAATATCACAACACTTCAAAAATAAACTCCAGAAGAAACTACAGACTGGCCCTAACTAATAAATAATACCTAATCTTTAAAGCGAAGAACACACTTGATCTCCCACCTCATTTGTACAAGGAAGGGAGGAAAGAAACTGATAATTACAGAAAATTGTAAAGTTAAGTGAAAAGTCTCACTTTAGTTAACATTGTACAAAGATTTCTTTTAATATTAACAGATATTAAGCTACTTTTCTGTGACTTTATTATCTTTTGCTTTTTTCGTTAGCCCTGACTTCAGTGAAGCCAGTTTTGAAACTTATGGACCTCATATTGTCAATTAGCGAAATACGTACTAAGCATAAGGGACATTTCTGCAGAGAGTGCTACAAAGGGAAACACAAGGTCCTTGCCATTTACATTCCCAGGGTATACACACACACACACACACACACACACACACACACACACACAGACACAAACACACACACAGGGAAGACCAGAAGTGTATCTGCAAATAATAAATGAATATCGGACAACCAGCATGTTGTGCCTACATGCAGTGCCTACATTTCTTTGTCTGGGGCACTGTAAGAGGGACACTTCCCCTCTTACACACCATCCACTGGATTGAAAATCCCAACAGAAACAGCACTTAAAAAGCAAGAGTCACGGCCTTCCTGGTGGCACAAGGGGCTAAGTCTCAGCCTCGAGTTCGATCCTGGCAAGGGAGCTTCCCACATGGCACAGCAGACCTCTCCTGTCTCCCCGCTGCTCCCCTCAGCAGTGTATTTTGGTCAGTTGGCCTGTTCTGCTCTCCACTATGTCTCTGGTGAGTCCTCTCACCCCCCACACCTCTGGCCTGCACCCCAGCTCTTGTGTGCAGAAACAAATCTTAAAAAAATAAAAAAGCAAGAGTCAAACATTAGCAGGTTAAGTTCACATGCTGTTACGGGTCACACAGAAGGCAACAGAATCCACGTGAAACAACCTTTAACAAATAAGCCCACCGGATTCTAAAGAAGAGAACAGCAAGCACATGGCATGCTGTGCTCAGCTCAGGTGGGAGCTTAAGCAACTGCTGGAAAAGCCGGGCTGGGCTGGAATCCACCTGCAGAAAGAACACCTATGCAGGTGCCACCCCCTCAGGTTCTTACCCTTTGACCTAGGCCGCCCGCAAAGTCCACAGTGAACTTGATCACTGTTGACCACTTTCTCAGAACCTCAAAAACCAGGCACCAGGGGCCTCCCTGGTGGCACAAAGGGTTAAGCACAGCACTATGAAGCTATCCAGAGCCAGCAGGAGTTCGATACCTGACCAGGGAGATTCCCACATGGCCCAACAGACCTCTCCTGCCTCGCCCGCTGCTCCCCTCAGCAGTGTACTTCAGTCGATCTGCCTGTTCTGCTCCCCGCTCTGTCTCTGGTGAATCCTCTCACCCCCACACCTCTGGCCTACACCCCAGCTTGTATGCATAAATAAATAAATCTTAAAAAAAAAAAAA